>APFE031350703.1:0-31930 GCA_000404065.3 Pinus taeda
GGGGTGCATGTGGATCTAGCCAAGATCCAAGTCATTTGGGATTGGCCATCTCCAACCACTCTGATAGAGCTCCACAACTTTCTAGGTCTTGCCAACTTCTATCGCAGGTTCGTGTTGGGATTTTCTTATATCACTTGGCCCTTGAGTCAAGTCACCAAGGGAGGAGTGAAAGAAAATTATTTTGGTCTGCATATCAATAGAAGGGATTCATAGAGTTGAAAGATTCCTCTACTCAGCACCAGTGCTTGCATTACCAAACTTGCAACAACCATTTGAGGTCGAGACAAATGCCTCTGACTATGCTATTGGGGCAGTCCTTACTCAACGCAGGCATCCAATGGCATATCATAGTGAGACACTTCCAGACACAGTCCAGAAGTATCCCACTTATGACAAAGAGATGTACTCCATTGTGTAGGCCCACCGACAATGGAAGCCTTAAATTTTTGGGAAGGAAACGGTAATCCACACAGACCACTAACCCCTGCAGTTCATACAGACCCAAGGGAAATTGTAGAATGATCGCCATTAGAAGTGGTCCACATACCTGCAATATTTCCATTTGAATATGAAGTATAAGAAGGGAAACACCAATAATGTTGCAGATTTCCTTAGTCGATCACCGATCATGGCATTAACCACCGTGCTCAACTCTTGTGGGTACGAGACTTCAGATTAGCCACTTCTCTACAAAAGCGACCCAGAATTCAGCCACACATACCAGACATTCTTGGAGTGTCAACATGTTCAAGATTTTCACCTTCAGGATGCCTTATTATGCCACCCGGGTCACCTTTGTTTTCCTCCAAGTTAGCGTGCCAAGATTATTTGGGAAGCACACTACAGTCGGGCTGCTGGGAATTTTGGGGTCCAAAAAATGGTGGCAGTACTGTAGAAGTACTTCTATTGGCCGAATCTTCAATAGGATGTCGGGAAGTATATCAGATCATGCACTGCCTACACCATTTCCAAACTGACCATCAAGAAGCAAGGCCTCTATACCCCATTGCCTACCCCTAGTCGACCTTGGGAACACATCTCCATCAATTACATGCTAGGACTTCCTTCCACTAAGCATGGAAACAACTGTGTTTTTGTGTTCATCGACAGATTTTCGAAGATGGCCATTATGGCGGCTTGCAAGAAGAATATCACAGTAGAAGCCACTTTTAAACTCTTCTTTGAATGACTATGGGTACACTTTGGGATCCCACAATCTATCATCTTAGATCGAGACATCAAGTTCCTCAGTAAATTTTGGTCCAGTCTCTAGTCGATGTTGGACACCAAACTCACTATGTCGACAGCCTTCCATCCTCAAACTGATGGCCAGATAGAGGTTGTCAACAGGATGATCGTACACATTTTGCACATGTATAACTCAAAGCATCCATGAACATGGGATGAGAGCCTCCCCTATGTTCAGCACAACTATAACCAGGCTCTCCACAACTCGACTGGCCATAGGTGGGCTTGAGATTCGAGCCACTATGTCCCATTGATGTGGCCATGCCATTTGCAGCTACTCACGTAGATTCGGCCCATGTCCAGTCTGAAACAAATAAGGAAAACAACTTCATTGAGAAAATCCAACATATTCACCAGCAGGTCCATGACATTCTAGAGAAATTAAATGCCAAGTACAAGCAGCGACATGATCAACATTGGGTACCACACAAGTTTCAAGTGGGCAACAAAGTCTAGTTGCATTTGCAAAAGGAACGCCTTACTAGAGCCTATCAGAAGCTCAAACCACTCTGATATGGTCCTTACACCATTACCAAGGCTATGGGAGATAATGCATTTGAGCTGAGCATTCCCCCATTCCCTTGCCTACATCCAGTGTTCAATGTGGACTACCTTCAACCATACTTTCCACCATTACTAGACACATTCAACATTGTAGAACAACTCACACCCACAGAGTTAAATCTAGATTGCATGGAACAAGCTGCAACATATTGAATCATGGACCACAAATCAAGCACACTGGCCAACAGAATATCCAACTATATCGAGTTCTCAAAGTAGGCCAACTCATTCACCAGGGCAAGTGGCTCACTAGGGACCAAGTTTAGCACAAGTTTCCTCTTTTCATGGAGGAAATCAACACAATGGGGACCATTGCTTCCTAAGGGGGGATGAATGATCCAGGTGGATATTGGCGGCCACCTGCCAAGTCTGCTTGGACCCCCACCATTATTTCTTTCAACTTTTCAGTTTCCTTAATTGTAGAACAATTTACTATTTTTAACAGTTTTTTAGGTCCCGAACATCCGGAGCCGTTTTGAGGCCCTAAATGACATTTTTCGGGAAAAGTGGGAGAAACATCCATCCATGGACTAATGTTTCTCTTCCCAAAGTTTGATTTCTTGGATAGCTTTCTAAAGAGATGTTGTGCGCATCAAACAAAGATCGTATGCCAAAGTTACGACCTAGGGAAGTTGATGTACCAATTTACCCAAATGAGGCCCACAGTTTGGCATTTCATCTACTAGGGTTAGGTTTTTGGATGTTTAGGGTTTTCAATTATTTCTCAATGATAAATAGGCCTTTAAGCATCACTGTGACACAGTTCAAAGGCATGTAGCCATGACATCTCTTCTCAGAGATAAGTTACCATCGCCCTAGTTGGTTTATTTCCATTTATGTTTGTAAGCATATTTCAGTATTTTACATTAATGAAATGGAATATTATTTCTGTTGCATCTCTGTGTTTATGGTTATCTCTATAATTTGTTGCATTCTTGTTTAAATTTGGATCACAACACCTAGATTTTCTTGGAAAACATCTATTTGTTGTTCACCCTGTATTCACTAATCAGATTGAGAGCGTGCTACTCTTGAGCTCTCAATTCCTCTGTCACCCCTACCTGCAGCGCATGAAGAAGCTCATTTGGGAGCACTATGATATTCACCCCGGTATTCTTAAGGGTGCTTAAGATGATGTGGTCATCGGCTGATTCTATGCATAGGGACCCTTCTGGTAAAGAAATAGTGCGAAGGTCCAGGGTCCTTACCAATTCTGTAGCCTGACTCATCCCGAGTGCCAGGCTCACTTGTGCTGCACTCGCTTGACCCACAACCACCTGTATCCTATTAGCCTAGATCTGTAGCTCATACAGATCCTTCTGGATGCTCCCCAACGTTTTTATATATTGCTGCTTGAACTGTTGTAGCACTTCAGTTGTAGTGTCCTGTAGTTTATCGTTAATCTCATCGATATCACCCTCCATCAAGACCATGGGATCACCCTGTGATTTGTCTGATTTATGCTTTTTACAGGGACCTTCCCACTTCTCCTATCCATGCTTCTTGAGTCGAAATGGGGTGGTATGCCCCTCATCTACTCCGCTGCCCTGTTCAGACTATTCTTCCTCCTTAGTCTCGAGCAAAGGGGATTTGCCTCTTCTCTCAGACTCACGCTATTATTGCTCAACCTACTTCTTAGCTGCACACTCTTCTTCCATCTGAGCCTTCTCGGTGGCTTCCTTCTTTCATTGTGTGGCGAAGTTTTGTGCATCCTTCTTAGCTTCCTCCTTTTTTCTGTGATGCCAAGCTTCCCATGCCCTTACTAGTTTCGGCATCCAAGTCTTAGGGGGTGTGCCACTCTGCTGGCCATCACTTGATTACCTCCTGTATGTCTGTATCCCTAACCAAATATGGTAATTCATGCCATTTCTATTGCGAATCCTTCCGTGCCTGAATGTAAACTTGGTGGAAGTCAGCCTTGAGTGTGGCATAAGATGGCAACTGCGGATACAAGGTTGGGGACAACCTTGGACGTTGGTTGATGGCCATGCAGAGGCTTGCTTCCATAAAAACCCAAAATATTTTGGTTTCTATGACCTACGAGGGGTCCTTTATGGCTCATAGGGAGGCAAACTATGTGGTATTCAACAATATTTCTTCCAACAAAAGAAACTGGATGTCCTTTGGCAGCTCCCATGCAACTAATATGATGGAGAGCAACAACCAAGCATAATGGAATGGCTTGGTCTCATCCTGGAACTCCCAGCAATTCATGAGAAATTTAGTTCATTGGTACCTTGACTAGTTGAACTGCACACCCTTCGTGCATTGTGCAGCTGGAGAGACCACGAGCACCGAAACTTTGTCTACGTGACACTTCCTCATTACCTTTCCTGCTAAATTTTGTGTGGAAATTTGCAACATGGGGTCATTTATGGAGGTAATTGAGTATCCACGTGCCTTTTTCAGGGAAAATTCCCTCTTAATCCTTTCTTCCATATCCTTTTCTCCTATCTTTCCATCAAACACCCCTCATAGGGCAGGTGTGTGATCCTCTGGATGAGCATATCAGTGATGGGAATGAGCCCTCCTAGCCATAAGTACCCATTGTGGACTAGAGTAAGTAGTTGGTGCACATAAGATGTGTTGATAGGGGTGTAGTGATAATGGGGTACACATAACAGGTTCAACAATCCTGAATTCTCCCTTCTATGGATCCATTCCACCCTCTAGTGTAGTGACACCCGAGTCCATCTAGTAGATGCACTTCATATAGTTATCTGTTGCTAAATGAGGGAATCTATCATGATCTGCAAGCTCCCAATCTTCCATCTTTAGCAAGGGGATCTGCAAAAGCTGTGGACCTTTGAAAGGAACCTACTTAAGCAGCAGGGGCTTAGAGATAGAGAATTTGTCTAAGTCTAGGTACTTGGTGACCTTCACCTTCCCCTTGCACGAAGGGATATTGTCAAGAAACTTTGTAATGGGATCCATTCCCTCAACATCTATGTCCTATGTGCCCTATCCTTCCTTCACCTCCAAATCAACGACGCTCTCGAGCTGCTTGTCTTTCCTTTGCTTTTGAGCTGCAGAGTGTTTTCTAGGCGATTCATGTATTGGCACCAACTTCTTCTGTTATTCTTCTTTCATTTCTATGTTTCTTTAGCAGGTGTAGGCTTTGGCCTAGGTGACCTCAGCGCCGCAGGCATAGGACACTTCTATACTCACTACCTTTGGAGCAACTCCTTTAGACGCAACATCCCCACGAGTACTCACAGTCTCTACAGGGCTTGGTCCTAACATCTTTTTAAGGATGAATTTATGATTCAACTTGGACAACTTAGCAAATGCAGGGCCCATGAAAAAATCTTTCAAATATGAGTGGTTCATAGGAAATAGACAACACAAATCAATAAAAAATCTAAGGGTGTAAAGTTTTCTCTACTGGACCGGCATGTGTAATTTATAGGGGTTTTTGATTTCAAATCCAACCGTTCCACCCACATTTTGACCATTAATGTTGTTTTGGCGGCATATCTTCAAATATTTTAGCCTTAAATACTGCCAATGCGCTCCTCTTAACCATGTTCTAGTTGTGAAATCATGAACAATGACTTCAACGGTCACTTTTCTACTAAGTTGCGTGGTATATCCCTCCATAGCGCAACTTCCTATATTGGAATTTCACCATTTTCTACACAACCCGCCTACTGCATAGTCCTCTAAACTGAGAAGTGTAGTTTGTAGTCCCGTGCTCCCTTGCAACTACTTGGAGCACGAAGACTGTCCTGCCACCATATAGTCATTGCACAAGATCCCCTGTATAGAGCTTCAATCAGCTTCAATTCACTCTTCCTGGAAAAGGATCTCCATTCAGCTTCGTGAGCTGAACTGCGCCTCCATCTATAATATCTTTGATAACATATATCCCAAGCTAGTGCATCTTAAATTTCCCTAGAAACTTAGTGAACTTTGTATCATATAAGAATACTTGATCATTTACCTTAAACGTGTGCAACTTGATGTGTCAATCATTCCATTCTTTTTCACATTCCTTCTATACTTGCTTATGGAATCCAACCAAGAATCTATCTTCTTCAAGCTCCATCAGCTGCGTGAGTGGTTCTTCCAAGGCTTCATGATATGCCATACTTGTGAAAGCTACTAGGCATATACTATGCATGATATATTCCATAGGCATCATAGCTTCTACACCATAGACCAATCTAAAAGGTGTCTGCCCTGTTAGCTTTTTACAAGTAGTCTGGTAAGCCCATAGCACTATAGGTACACACACATACCAACCATTTCACTGCATGTTGCAAATATTTGTGACCGCATTCTTAAAAATATTATTAAAGGCCTCAACTATTTCATTCGCTTACGGGTGATACAGTGTAATTTTCTGATGATAGACCTAGAACTCTTAAGTAAAGGAGTTGATTGTCTTGTTTAAAAAGTGCATACCTCGATCAATAATTAACACTTTCGGGCAACCAAACCTAGTTAAGACATATTCAAACAAAAAATTTACTATTGTGGCCCCTTTAGAATCCTTAACTAGTTGTGCCTCTGCCCATCTAGTCATGTACTCCATCATGGTGATGATGTAGCATGCACCAATCTTCTTCCTTGGGGAATGAACTGGCCCAACAAAATCAATCGCCCATTTTTCAAATGGCTGCAAAGATACTTGAGGATTTAGTGGCAACTTGTCCCTTCGTGATGGTCTTCTAGTGCATTGACATGCATCACATGCCCTACAATATGATTTGTAATCCTTATGTAGCGTTGGCCACCATAGACCTGCATGTAAAATCTTCTGTGCAGTCACTTTCCCTTCATAGTGTCCTCTCGCAGCCCCTCCATGAGCTTCAATGAGAATGTTGTTCCTCTCAAAATCTAGCACATAGCGTCATAGTATCTCGCATGCACCCATCTTATCAAATGTCCTGCAATTACTAAAGAGTCTACCACACACATTACTAGTTCCTTCTTTCGTTGACTTGTGTACTCTTCCAGAGCCATCCTCATAGTCAAAAATTCAATGATGTCTAAAATATGATTATCCACTATGTGCACTGTGAAGAGCTGCACATCTGGAAACCCTTCCTCCAAATTAGTAGGTTCCTCTCATGTTTTGATCCACGATAGATGGTCAGGTCCTGCATTCAACCTTCCTGGCTTCACAATCACCTCAAAGTCATACTCCTAAAATAGCAACACCCAGCAGCAAATCTTCCCCCACAACAAAAGCTTATTAAATAGGTAATTCAGGGAAGAATGATCTATGTACATCTTGAAATGTCCACCCAATAGATAATTCCTGAACGTTTGAAGCACATACACCATAGCCAATCCTTCACTCTCCATTGTTGAGTAATTCTTCTCAACCTTTGATAATTTCCTACTCACAAAGGCTATAGGATGGTCCAACTCTCCTTCACCGAACTATGTTAGCACTCCACCAATCGCAATCCAAGAAGCATCAACTTGTATATGGAATTCCTTCTTCCAATCAGGGAAGACCAAGATCGGCACGGTGACCATCTTCTCTTTCAATACTCCCAAATTGCGTTGTCATTTTTCATCCCAATAGAATCTAGCGTCCTTCTTCAACAGTTTCTCCATAGGAATGGTAATCTAAGCATATTCTTTGATACAATTCCTAATATCCTATATGTCCTAGTGTCTCATGTAGTTTCTTAACACTCCTCGGGGCCTCCAAATTTACTATCACCACAATCTTAGTAGGGTCCACCATCAACCCTTTCTTGCACACTACATGACCCACTAAGATCCCAAAGGGGACACTAAATAAACACTTCTTTAGATTTAGCACAATCTGGTATCTGTGGCACATATCCAACATTAAGCACATAATTTCTACATGCCACTTCACTAACCTGAACACCGTCCATTCATCAAATTACACCTCCAAGAACTTATGGATGAATTCCTTAAATTCTTCTATAACTACGCAAGAGAATATTATATGGGCATTCTTGAGTCCAAGCAACATTAAAGTATACTGGAAACAACCCCATTCCATTGTGAAGGTTGTTTTGATCCTATCTTCTGGCATGATATTGATCTGGTGCTACTCCAAAAACCCATCAATGAATGAGTAGGCCTTCTACACTCCAACATTGTTTAATACTTCGTTTGTAAATGACATCAGGAATGGGTCATGGACACAGGCATCATTGAGTTTCCTTAGATTTACGCAGATCCTTATTTTATCCTTCTGTTTCTTTTCCTAGACCACCATGGGGATCACCTAAGCAGACTTTTCCATTGGCTCTATGATGCCTACTAGCATCATCTTATCCATCTCCAAACAAATCTTTTCCTTATACCTAGGATTCAGGCAATACAACGTCTACTTAACGGGCTTCGTGTCCAACTTTAGAGTGATTTTAATAACACCGAGATCTCCTATTATGCCCTTCAGGTCCAAAAACTTAGTAGGGAATAGATCCTGATATTCGTGGAGTAACTCAACAACCTTATCCACATTAGCATCATTGCAATAATCCCCACTTTTTTGCAAACTTTGGTTCTACTTCAATTCTAATGTTCACTTGCTTGGTTTTCAATGGCGTGGTGATGTCCAGGTTCTCTATTTGTGGACGTTTGACTTCATGATGCCCCTCCACTTCTAGAATATTAATACTTCTTGCATCATTGTCCTCCCCTTCACTTGTCATATTATAACATTCCAGCGCATGGTGCAATTGGGTGCTCCAATTTGGCTCGACCCATTCCATAATTTCTTGTGGTATTTTGAAGATCATCACCTTAACCTCTTGTAGAGATTCATTAATGCTCTCGAACCCATCCTCAAAAGCTAAGGTTATTAATAATCCTTCCCTTAATATATCCTACTCTATGGTTTCATGGCAGAGTTGTGTCTCCAAGTACTAGTTCATAGGGATGGTGTCCAAATTATGGCAGAATAAATATACCCACTCCGGTTGCAACTTCGTTCCATAATATTTAGGCAACTTCACTAGATGGTCGTGCAGATCATTCCTCCCATCATATTTCTCAGTCAATTGATGGTTAGCTTGACCAAATCACAACCCCATTATTCTTTTATAATCCTGCCATTCATCAAAGCTATCCTTATGTGTAACTCACCATCATGCAGGTGTAGCACATTCCAAATCTAGTGCTTGGAAGCAATGATCCTCATGGACTTTGCACTCAAATTCATCCAAAAATTTATCTATGTTAGTTAAACCATCATAATAAGGTAAATTCCTTACCTCTGACAAGACACAGTGCAATGATTTAGTCATCATGCTGCAGCACAGTGTAGATACTTCATGTAATTGATTTTGGCAATGCTCCAACTCTTCATCTGAATCCAAGGTACAGGAGCTTTCCTGGTCCCATGTAATCCTTCAATTTTCCACCAAGTTAATCCAGTCCTGGTCTCATGTAGTTATTTTGTAGATTTGATCCAAGTCATCATCATTCTCTTCGTAGTTGCGAACTGGTTTAGTATAGCGCAACCCTTCTATATGATCCAATGGTACTACAAACATAAGTGATTTCCTTTCAAACAAAGTCATCCTCTTCTTGAAGTTTATGACTCCATTCATATTAATGGCCCAGTCAATTTTGAGGAGTGCAGGGGATGGATTACTATCATCAATGATCTCTATTACTTCAAAATCAGCCAGTGCACTCGCACCTTCTATATCCACTGTTACTCCATATAGTCATCCCATAGGGATGATTTTTTGCTGATTTTCCATTCTAAGATGGATTAAAGACCACTGCAACATATATCTCCCCATTCTCTCCCATGTTTGTTTAGGCAAAAAGTTTGTGTCAGACCCTAGATCCAGAATGAACTAGTCCATATCATATTCTCCTATCTGCATGGTTAGCCTCATCTTCTGCCCTATTCTGCCTTATGTTTGCCAATTTTTCTAACTATGCGGTGTCCATCAGGGGCGTTTTTGTTTCTGATGCACTTGTTTATTAACTCCTGTAGGCCCTTCACAGCTTTTCTATCACGCATTAGTTTCATGCAGGTCTCTAAGAATGTGGTAAGGATAGAGGGATTGACCTCTATAGGCGCACCAGTTTCTTGTACTTTTCCTTGGCTTCTTGAGGTGGATGCCTAGACAAAGCTTTTCTTGGCCTCCATAAACGTTTCTTTCATGCACTCCAAATCAAAACTAATTTCTTTCTTTGGTTCCTTACGGATGCATATGTCCTCTTCAGGCTATTTTCCCTTATCATCCCCAGTTGTTATCCCACTTCTCAACATCATATTCACATTTGAATCTTCCTTGCAAGGCTTAGCTCTCATCATTTGTAAGTTCTACATAGGTTGTTGAGGCTACGCCTTTTTCTCCTGCATCTTAGCTATCAACACAGGGCATTATACTATAGTGTGGTCAAACTGGCTATAGTATTGACATGATGGGTGTGCTTGATTTTGACACTCCCGTATGTAGGTCCCTGGCATTAAAAAATTTCAACAAATAACCTGACTGCAACCTATACCATTTCCTCCTCCTCCTCAGCCTCATCTTAATCCTTGATATCCTATGTGTGCTCCTCCATCACCCTACTCTAGTGGCTGAGTTTCTTCTTGCGTTCGGTAGTTAAGTGTTCTTTTCATCATCAATTCATAGCTATGATAGTGGCACTCAATGTGGCCTACCAATTTATAGAAGTCATAGAAAAACTGTTGTGGTGTTTGAACGAACTTTTGAAGAAAATCACAATTATTCATTACGTGTTTTCCAGCCACTTGAAAAATAGCGCACCACAGCATGGCCCCACACTTGGTTCTACGAAGGCTTCTAGCCTCAGGGGAATTGGTCCCTCTCCTATGATATAGTTCATGAATATGGGAGAATGGTATTTATCATGTCCTTGTCTCTTATATTTCGGAAACCAGACCTCCTCATGCACCTCAGGCTTAGCCTCCTTTTCCTTCTTCAAGCTTTACAATTCCAAGCAGAGGTTCTACAATTGGGAGTGAATTTATTCTTACCCCAAGGTCACATCCTAAATAGGGGTTGCATGCAGTCTCATCATGATTTCTAGCTCTTCTGATAGAGTTCTTATCATCTGTTGTGACAAAGAAATCCTTAGGTGGGGAAGAAGCGAATCTATGAACCACTTACAGTGCTGACCATCTGTGACCTACATATTAGCTTCATGATCACACATTTCAACCTTTGATCTAACTCCCAAAATGTCTCATCAGCCCTCATTGTGATCTCCTTGAATCCTTGAATATGAGTCAGACTTAGGCATACTGAGCTCTTTATTTAAATCACCCTTAGTCTCTGCTAGCATTGCTACAGGATGATCAGAACAATCTATGCCATCAACACAACATTCACAACAAACCAAAATTGATTGGTATCTTCACTCCTATACCCTTGAATATTGGTAGCTCCATTGTATTCAAAATGTTGAATGGCGGTGGTGGTTGTGGAGGTGTGGGCGAAGGTGTATGCTGTGGAGGTGGAGGTGGATGGCTAATGTGTCCTCTGAAAGCCCTCAGTGATTAGTTGAACAGCGCTTCGCGGCAGGGTTTGTTCCGCCCCTTCGTTGTCACTCACATGGGTTCTAATCAAAGCACTCCAATCCAGTCGTGATCCTTCACGATTTCTAAATATCCATCCACTTCACGTAGATCGAACATCAAGGCAATGGAATAACCTGTTTTTCACACAATAACTATTTAATCGAGGTATTCAAAGCTATTAAATACTTACCTCACGATCCATTGAAAAACCTTCACTCCACTTCGCTATAGCTAACTGAGGTATCAATCGTGAACTCTGTAAAAAATCGTCCTATAATTCGATTGAGCCAATTATCAACAACCGACACAATCTTATCTTTAGAAGCTTCCAACCTTCACACTAGCTCCGGAGTCCACACTATTGGGCAGTCAAGGTTCCACCTTCCTTGGCCATCTTCCAACTTAGCTATGCACTCGAATAATTTGATTGGGAAGGTGCAAAAGAAAATTTCATGTATTTCTGTATACAAATACCTGTCCAACCAATGCTCCTTTTACATGCATGGATTCCTATTTCCCTGCACTACGAATTCATGAATTTTTCTATCCAACCACTTTTCAATTTATTTCTTTGTCGGATTCCAATGATGCAACATCATACATCTCCTTAAGAAGATTATGGTCCTGGCAATGGAACCATTTGTTGGCTTGGTGGGTCCTAACCTAGGTTCAAAGTAAATTACGCCAAACAAAACCCTACACTACTGGCCCTTTCGGCATCAACCCATGTAGCACAAGTTGAAGTCTCACCCGAAGCAGTATGGGGAGATCCTAGAACCAATTTTTCACATTCAGAGATCAGTGTGATGTTTTTAAATTCCCTAGATCTACATTTGCATAGGTCTATGAGCCCCTTAGGCCTTAGTACTACAACTCCCCTTAAACAAATTTTTTACCTTCGCGAAGTTCTATGATTGGCTTTTGTGGACCCTTAAAAGTTCATTTATCCACTTACGCGAATTAAAAAATAACCCTAGATCTGAACTCGCACAAATCTACTTAAGTATTTAATAAACATAATAGATTGTATCATAATGTTCACGAAATTACTTAACATGCAATGGGTACAGTTATTAAACTTATTGTATAAAGTCACACATCATTACATCAATATTTAATTATTCATTCACAACATATATTGCAATCATAAATAGACAGAAGTAAATAGGTAAACACAGGAATTCTTCAACAATCTTCTTTAATGATCTTCAATATGGTGTTACATACTCAAAACTACCCTGAACACTCAGCTATAGGGGTCTGTGCACTAAGCTGCAGACTCTACTTTAGGCCTCTATGCACTTAGTTGCAGATCCTTTGTCCTTCTATCTACTTGCTCCTTGCTTCCTCTTTTCCCTTCTCTAGACATAGACATGCCTTAGACTCTCTAAGACACACCTATTTATAGCTTTTTACATATAATCCCATGGTCTGCGGACCAAGTGTGGATCTCAAAATTGACTCAACTTTCACATAAACAAGGGGCTAAAACCCCTTTGCCTCCTAACTATCTATGTGCTCTGCATCCAAAAATCACAGAGAATTTATGTCTTTTACCAAAATTTACATCAAAACATGGAGTTTTAACCCCAAAACTGACCCAGGGGACCCCATCCCAAAAAGGATGAACTCCTTGTGATGACCCTTTAGTATCAAACGATGAAGGGGAATGGTGAGGTGAACAGAATGGTTTAGCCATGTTGACTTTCTTTCAAAATAAAAATGAGACGAGATGATTTCGTTGAGGGCTTTAAAATTAAAATTTACGTGGAATTACTCAATATCAGGTCAAGAAGCAACTACGTGGGTTAGGCATATTCTCTTTGGCAATTAATTTTATAACTCAAAACAACAAATAAATAAAATGGGGTTATACTAGGTAAGAGGGTTTACCAAGTATCCCTGAACTGCTATGTACACCTTAGCTGAAACCAAGGACTTGACGTACAATGACCAATCTTCCCGAATGTTGTGTTTGGTGTATCATGTTTACAAGGTGGCAGACTTGGTTACCTATGGCAAAAAGATAGTAGCCTATTGGGGTCTCCTAGTATATTCTCGATGATATGGGGAGCACAAGTCCATGTTATCTTTGTCTATTGCATAACCATTCAGTGAGAGCATTCCAATATACTTTCCATACTGAACTACCTGCTGTATAACTGAAAGTACTAGAGAAACTTTGATATACTTCCCCACTGGAATGGGATTTCACCCATGGGAAACAATCCAGGAAGTTAATGACATTTGTTAGGTTTAAATATGCCAAAACACATCTCTAGCATAGACCTCTAGATATTTGCGTTAGGTTACAAATGCTCATTAGGTCAACTGAGATCAAATTTAAGTTGATCTTGAAGTAGGTTTCAATTTTAGGGCTCAACAATGTCACCTGAATTCATATGATGCAACTAAATGAGAAAAAATGAAATATTTTCATTCGATGAAATCTAAACTAATGAGTGAAGAGAGATAATAACCAAACAATGCATAAATCAAGCAAAATGCATAAAAACATATCTCCCTAAATTTTCAAATGCAAGATGTAACTAATGAAAACTACTCTTTCACTTTCACTAATGAATGTAATGCCAAAATGCAACCTTATGAGAAATAAAATCACATTCATTCACTAAGATGCACTAATATTTTTGTTCTTTTTCTTTCACTTGTATTGAAAATGCAAACTAATGTATAAGTAAAGGAAAAATGGATCTCAAAACAAATAAAATGAAAATCTCATTCACTTTGGTTCAAATAAAACAAAAATAGTTTCAAAAATACTTAAATGAACATATCCTTTCACTTTTCTTTTCAAAACAATGAAATCAAAACAAGCATATACTTTCAGTTTCACCAAAGCAAGTAATTTTGATCTACGTCTGACAATGGAGCAAAAGCAACCTGAAAATGATATCATGGCCACAGTAAAACTCCTAAATGGAGGAAATTGATCTCACAAAGACAAGCCAAGTGATGAGTGAAGGGTGACCTAGACCTAGAATTCCTAGAAGACAATCCAACTTCAATCACACATCAACAGAAGCAAAGAGACAATTGTAACCATTAAAGGAAAAATATCAAGGCCAACACAATGAGATCACACTGGAAAAGCACTCATAAAGGTTGAGACAGATAGAAAATGAGAAGAAACCCTAACTTTTTTCTACCCTCTAGGATCAGCGTGTTTGTGAAAGGAAAAGTGGTGCTAAAATGAAAAGAAGCATGACTATTAATTCAAAATCCACATTAGCAGTGCTTCTATAAAAATAGAAAATGAACTAGACGAGGAAAATAAGGAAGAAACAAAAATTTTCAAAAATCAGAACATACTCAACACTCTCAAGAAAAAACGAGTGACTCTATAAACCTACAGTGATGCACACAAGCTGAGAAATCGACAACTGGTAAAAGTCATTAGATGATCAGATCGAATAAATGGATGAAACGATTATGGATTCCTCAATGGAGTTGCCATTTTTTTGAGTAGGTAAATCCTCTCTATGGGCAGATACAATCCCTCTTGCCCAATGAGTGGGTCTAGCAACAAATGAGACAATCTACACGACACTTTCCTAGACTACAAATGAAATAAGAGAAGAGGAAGGAGACTTGCCTAGATCTAATGCTATAATGCACTCCTTTGTTGAAGATCTTGATCACTTGCTCCTTAAGGTCAGTCCTTGTTGCTCATAGAGTTTGAAATCCTACACAAGAGGCCAAAGACTCAACAAAGCATATAAGTGCAACAAGCATAATCAAATGTAATCTACTTAATATATCAAGGAGAATTAAGATAAATGAAGCATTCACACAAGCATTTATGGAAAGTGAACCAACAGTTGTATATATTAATAAATAGAAGAGGAAGCATACAACCCAGGCCTTGATGTTAGTTTTTATCACCAAAAAATTGATCATCTAGCCTAACTTACTAGATGGATCGAAGTATACCATGTAAAGCCAATTTTACCCTAGTAAAATTGCTTTCACTGTGAGAAAATACTTAATAAACCACCTTTATTAAGTAATTTATAGTTAAACCCATGAAGAATGATTAAATAAATCACTAATTATTTGATTTTCTTCAAGGAATAATTAATTTAAACACCGTTTTATTATTATTCCTTGTCAAATTTGACCCAATCATGAAAAATAAGTAGATAAATCATTATTTATCTTATATTTCTCTAAGAATAATTAATTAATCACTAATTAATTATTATTCTTCATTAAATTTGACTAAATCCCTGAGGAATAATTTAATAAATCCTTATTTGTGTATTGTTCCTTAATTAATTCATTGATATGATAAATAAATCATTTATTTATTTATTATTTCAAACAAAATTTTGAATACTTTTTCCCTCCTAAAAGAATATAATATAATATTCAAGGTGGTTATTCCATGAATGAGATCAATAATATTTTATTATTGTTCATTATTCGAGGATAACTCGATATTTTGTTATAAATAGAAGGGTTTCCGTTCATTATTCACTTTTGATTATTTTCATTATTGTTGCACCCACTGTTGTAACTCTAATTATTTTCATTTTCGCACACCATATTTTTGTTCGTTTATACATTATAGAGGAGAGAGACTTTACAAAAGCTGAAGATATTTGAGGATAGCCAAGAACCCATTCCATAGAGGGGGGCTGGTAACATTTATCTGTTCTCTTCATAGGTGTTATTATAAAATTATTATTTACATATCTGGTTTCCATTGGATAATTAGGGTTATTACTCTTTCTTTCTCTATTTAACTATGATCATAGCATAGATCCTAATTTTGGCAGGTTTTGTTTTTATCAGTAGCTACAGATCTATAATGTTTAGCAGCCATTTACATTGTTGAGATTTTTTGTCATCCACAATATTAAGTGGGTTCTTTTGTACATCATTGATAAGAAAACACTACAACATTAGTAGCCCTCCTTTAGTGAATGTCCAAGTCCAAGCTCAAGCTCTCAAAACACTCCTTCTCCAAGCTAAAGTGAGTAGCATGTAGGCACTATCTCAACAAAAGGGTGCAAATAATCAAAGAAAAACCATTTCAGAATGGAGGGGAATGAATATATAGGTAGGTAGAGGGAGTTAGGATCTCACCAAAGATAGGGGAAGGTCCTAATCTCACGGAGGAAGCTCATAGGGATAATATCAAAGGGTAATATTGGGAGAATTCAACCACATCGATAACGAACATCATCCAGCTTGCTGTTTTAGAAGCCTCTAGATCATGAAGTGTCTCCTCCTCTTTGGGAAAAATTAACTTTTAGGGATCAACGTGAGTATCCAGGAAAAATCCATGTTGGCAGCACGAGGCTCATATGGTGAAACCTACCATCAGAATGAGAGGGTAGTATCACAATTGCGTTGACTTAGAAATTAGGGTTTTAAGATCATTTTTCTCAGGAAAAGCTCAAGGTAACTTTTGATTAGCTCTTTAGGGAGGTTTTGGACTGCATATCAAGATGGGTACACTTCATAGTTGTCAAGTTTTTGGCACTCTAAGGTATGACACATGGAAGTGCAGGATGTGAGACAAAATATTGTGTAGCAGGTTGCCAACTCTAGATCTTAGTATTGGCATGAAGTGACTTCCTAGTGTGGGTTTGCCTCAATGCTTCTCTCACTACAAAAAAACGTGGAATGTACTAACAATTCCTCATGTGATGTGATTGAGAGCAGATGTGATAATAACAACATGCGATTTTCTCTTGATTAGAGAGATGGATTTTTGGAATTTGGACCACTAAGCGAAAAATGTCATTAAAATTACCCAATTTGTTGCACTAGTTTACCAAATGGTTGGGTTTATCGCATAGGGCACATGTGAGGGGTGATCATTTTTACCAAGTGGCCTTAGATCATTTTTTTGTTGATCTAGACTAATGATGGTGAGAGGAGATGTAATGATGGGGGCCTTCTTGAACTACTGGCAAACCTTTTCCCTCAAACACACATAATATGGGCCTAAATGCTTCATTCCCTTATGGTGTGGTGTGATCCAATGGTTTGGTATCTGATTCGACTAAATCATAATTCTCAGTGACGAATCACCACATGAATTCTAGCATAGAGTGAAATTGAGAAAGATGGGGGAAGTGTCATACATGATGATTTCCTGTAGAAATCTGGCAAGTGTGAAGTTTGTGCCTTAGCCTTATGCTTTGGGAAGCATGGGTGATTGGATACAATTGGTTGAATTCTCTTAACTTGGGACATTGGTTGGTCAAATGATCTAGTTCGTCACATAAAGTGCACATGGGTGTATGTAGGGGTATCATTGATCTAGGTTTCCTACGATCATGGTGGGTGGTTGAGAGACTAGAAGAGGGACAAGAGAAATAAGATTCTTCCCTCTTGACGTAAAAAATGGTATTAGACATATCCTCTGCTAGGAGTAATGGGGTATTGGTTTGTGTGAGTGAAACTAACACAACTAGATATAAAGGGATTTTGGGAAAATGAAGAGTGTATTGCCTGTATTCCGCTCATATGGTGCATGCATGGTTGGTGTGCAATGCCTTATATCATGCAAGTGTGTTATTTTCTGTAGCAGGGGGAGGAAGGTTCACTCACACTTTTGGGACATGCAAAATAACTTTGAGCTTGTCTAACTCAGGGCACATATTAGTGGGTGCTCAACTATTTTACACAAAGCACAGGGTTGAGAATCCTATAGGAGGGAGTGTTTTAAGCTTCCACCCTCTTGCCTTTTTAGTTATCCCTTTTCTGGAACCGATTGGTGTCAGTGTAGGAACTTCTTGTTGCAGTGTGCTCTCTTGAGGAGGAATAGGATTGAAACTTGTTACAGTGATACCTGAGCTTGCTGACATGGCTTGAATGGTATCACTAGATCCATATTGAGAAATGATAGTGTTGCAATGACTTGGTGTGAGACAAAACCAAGTAGGGAGGAATAAGAAGGGTATTTGAGTGATGGAATATGGTAAGAAAGTAGGATCAGTAGCAACATTATTGTTGGTATCTGAAACTGGTTCTTGATCTTAGGGGTATCTGATGAAATCATCATGCACATCAATTCTCCTTTGGTTGGAGAAATTTACTCTATCAGAGAGGGGTCTCCTGGGAATGTCCCTAGGAGTGTTGATGGATTAAATTGGCCTGGGCTAAATTTAGTGTAAGTGGTGATCCATTCAGGACAAGATGAGATGAAAGGTACCATACCATCCAGTGCAGGTAATGTCTTATTGTCATAATATGTGAGTTGATATATTATAATTATTCTTTCATCATCGGTAACATCCTTACCCTGAATACAAACAAGGCATCCACTGACATTTCATACATGTAACTTCGGCCCAACACGATATGGTAATCGAACTGTGCATCCAATACTTCAAGATCTATTAGCATGGTTTTTCCAGCGAGTTGTACTGGAATGCCTTGATATAGGCGTACGGGAGGTGAAGGGCACCCATCGTATGCTCAAAGAGTGATGTCATAAGGTTTGACTTTGGCGGATCCCAGTTTCCTCCAAACATATTTGGACATTATACATGTGGATTCCACTTCATCGACAATGCAACGGTGGATGGTGATATTATGGATTGAGAGTGGGATTTGAAAAGCAATAGGTGATGGTAGTCATGGGGTATATTTATCCAAGTCTAAGACCATTAAGAGACAATCAGCTAGGTCACCTAGAGCATAAAGTAGGGCTTTCCGTTGGGTTGGGCATGTTTGTAGGACCTCTAACGCTGACATAGCCGAGGGAGATTTTTCTAAGTTGTCGAATATGTTGTAGCTATGTGAAACTTTTGAGTTATGTCATGCTCATAATAAAAGTCCCTTAACCATGTTTGTCATGGGTTCTATAGGAAGTCAAGGGATGGTCAACGATGCTATAGTTGTTGCCGTGGTCAAGGTGGATGGGTTGGGTCACGGGGGTGCTTCAAAACTTCTAGTTTGCGTTTGTAGGAGAATGTCTTCTCTTGTCATGATTAGAATTATTATGGGGTTTCCCTTAAAAGGGCTGTGGATGGGATGGTTGTTGCTGAGATTTAACCACTCCCTAATGGGGGAAAGGATCCTACAATACTGAAGTCTATCTTCTTCCTTGCCCCCTATTGTCCTATACCCTTTTCAACTTAGGGAGTTGAGTACAATGATGTGTATAATGACCATATTCCCTGTATATGGCATAAGAATGGTTAGTTCATAAACTCATGTTCTTGTTTGTCCTCCATGGGTTGTTATTGGTCAGTCCCTTGTTTTGGTTCTGGTTAGGGTTATCCCTTGCTGCTCCCCATGGGGGTGGCCACTCATTGTTGCTCCCCTGTTCAGGTTATCCCTTTGGTTTTTTCTTAGAAACATTAGAAGGGTTAGTTGAGTTTAAATGCTCCTATGCTTCTTTGTATTGAGCGAGAGATTGTTGCACTAGATTAACCCTTGTTTTATTTTTCACTGGTGGGTTATTCTGTTGTTGTGCGGGGAAAGTAGAATATTGATTTCCTTGTCCCTAATTTGAATATGGATTCTGGGAAGAGGACATTACGTCTATATTCCTAGAGGAGTATTGGTTTCCCTATAGGGGAGGGTATGAGCCTCCATGTAGGGACTGATATTGGTTAACCCTACTAACTGTATTTTGTCTCGACGTGGGTTGATTGGGGTAGCATCCTATATGTTGGAGTGGAGTTTCATTTTTCATATCATTAAATCATTGGCTACTCAACGAGTATACATGGTACTGCTAGGTGTTGCTGGGTTGGTTTTGGGTTATGGACCCTATCAATCCATTAGCCACATTGGATCTGCTTGTTGTCTCTTTATAAGTCTATAGGTGTTATCACCAAAAAATGATCACCTAGCCATTTCTAACTAGGTGGATTGAAATACACCATGTAGCTTTAATTTTTACCATAGTAAAATAACTTTCACTACTGAAAATAATTTAGTAAACAACTTTTATTAAATTATTTTCTGATTTAAATAAAAAAACCCATGACAATAATTAGATAGATTATTATTTATTTATTTTTCCCGAGGAACGATTATTAAATCGCTATTTAATAACTAGTATTTGTCACATTTGACTAAATACCTTAGGAATATTTAAATGAACCACTATTTATATAAATTTCCTTATTTCTATTATTAGAATAATTATTAAATAACTATTGAATAATTGTTTTGATTTGACAACTTTCTTATTTCTTGCGAAATAATTAATAAATCATTTTATTTGTTAAGTATTTCTAAATAGAGGTAGTTAACCATTTTAAAATACATTTCCCTTCTCCAATAAATAGAATAAATCATTCCAAGTAGTTATATTTGAATTTGGCTAATAATATTTTATTATTCTCCAATTTTGAGAGTAACTCCATACTTTTCTATAAAAAGGAGGGGTTTTCATTCATTCTTCACCATGATCATAATCATCATCAACATTATTGTCATTTTCTTGAGCTTCCATTTTTAGTACTTCACTTTTGTTTCGGTTTTTCACATATTGAGAGAGAGAATCAGTTTCTGAACCATCAAGGATATCAAAGGACTCATCCCACAGAGGGGGACTTACAAACCAATATGTAGATCTCCTTGACTAGGTGTTATCAAAAAAAGATTTATTCATCTAAAATAGTCTTTCCAGTTGGGTTATTATATTGGATACTTTATATTACTTCTTTCTGTTTTGGATTATATCTTCTTTTATTGTAGGTTTTCTGTTTTTATTGTAGATCTAAATTGCTAGCAGCCATTAACTTGTTGCTAGGGTCACTTGTCACCTACTGACTTAAGTAAATTATTTTTGGTACACCTTCCAAGAATTTTCACACTAATAGTAGGCGTGGCGCGGCTGGAAGCACATGATAGATATATCTAGGCTAGGTGTATATAAGCTCTAATTGGTAATATTTGTTGGTGGCTTCTTTCATGTTATGCCAGGATGAAGTTTCCACATCTTTTGAAATTTTTGATGTGAGGGATCTCAAAAATAAGTCGAGGAGGAATTTGTCTCCAAATGTTGCTTTACACAACCTACGGTATTTCCACCATTCATGGACATGATTTGATATGTGTGTTGAAGGTGTTTGTTTGAAGTCGGTGAGGAATTCCAAGCCTGATTCATGATGAACTGAGAGCTACAAGAATGTGAGGAATGTTGTAGCTAGGAGCTAAAGTTTCCATGTGATGCATAAGGTTGGTCAATGTACCATTTCACTGCTGGCCAAGTAAGGGTGAGTTGAAATAGTCGTAATTGAATAGTATCATCTGTGATCGTATTAGATGAACACCATAGGTGAAAATTCATGACATGGTTTTCCGGTTCTTCTCCCTATTTCCCTTTGAATTTTGGAATGTCAGAAGGGAGCTTGGTGGGCATGGATAACCAATTTTGGTCATGCATAATCGGTTCATTGGTTAGCTTACTCAAATCCAGCATGGATAAAGAAGCTAAAAATGGGATTTGTGAGTTGCTTGCCATTTGAAATGATTTTGGATAGCTATATGTAAAGGGGTCCTCTATGGGGAAGTTTCAGGAGAACTGCCTTGGTGGGTGTCTCGTGGACTTTCTGGAGAACTGGTATTTGGGATCCCCAAAGAGGTACTATGTGGGGACCCTTGTGGGGTTGTAAAATATGTGCTTTGATGGGGTGGGGTCTCAAGAAAAGTTGCACTGATAAAGGAAGATCCCATAATGGTGGTTGGGTGACGTCCTCTATGCCTAAATGGCAGGAGGCTTGACACACCTCCCGATATTGGGGATCTAAAATCACAAAGATACATCACATTAAATATCATGCTCCCAGAAGGCGAGAAAAACTTGATCAAATGCCATCAAGGGGTGCAATGGACTAGACTTTATAGGGAAGCAAAGAGCAAGGTGCAACAAAATGGTGCAGTAGAGGTAAGCTACAGGTAAATATCTTCTGTATATGCATGTTCATTTCTTAATTGCATTACGTTCTTTGTGTTCTAATTTGTTTTTTTTGTTTAGCACCAACATATGCTTTGCAGGATGAGGTAAGTTTTTCTATTATCATGTCATTGGTATTTCCTTGAAGAATTTTTGCAGGTATTATATATTCATCAAGAGAACACTCAATGAATAATCTAATGTTCTTAAGAGTGAGAAGGAGTAGCATGAAAAGAGTAGTAGTCAAGGTGCAGAATAGCAGCAAGAAGTTCGCCATATGAAGTCTTCAAGTGGGAAGCACTGCATACAATCATTGTAAAAGCATCATTGTATATATTCATTGTAAAAGCATCATTTTAAAAGTTGTGCAAGTGTCTATCTACCAAGAGTTGAAGAGGCAGTGTTGGGAGTTCTAGGATCATCATTAGGTGGTTATGTCATAGGTGGGGTTATGGTCTAGTGTGTCTTCTTCTTCTACATCATTCTATATCATTGTAAAGTGGACCATTTTCGCTGGTACAGGAGTCCATTCTTCTTTTATTATTCTCTAGGGTGGTAGGGTAGTGCTAGCTTAGTGCATGAAGTCACCAATAGGTTCAAGCCTATGAAAACTTTAGGGTGGTAGGGTGGTGGTAGGGTGAGTTGTAAGTCATTGGGTGTTGGGGCATCTGTTCAATTGACTACTAAATAATCTCGGGCGTTAGATCATCCATCCAGTGGGAGCTAGAGAAGAATGCTTTTATAGAATTCTAGGAAGTTGTTGCTTCCATTTCAGTTGGGGCTGAAGATTAAATAATTTATTAGAAAAGCATTTGGTGGTTTTTGACCCAGAGGGGGTTTTCCACCTAAAATCTTTGTGCCTCCTGTGTTATTTTATTTACAATTATTACTGCATAAATGTTAATAATAATTGATATTAACTATTTCTCTGAAAAGATTTAAAAGTGCTAAATGCTAAGGAATACTGATTCACCCCACCGCCCCCAAGTATTTTCCAACAATTGGTATTAGAGCTTGGTTCCTTCAATACTAGTTTAACAATTAGAAGGAGATCATGGAGCAGACCAAGAATGGTGTACCTCTATTTAATGAAAATAATTATGCACTCTGGAAAGGAAGAATGGAGGTCTATCTCTTAGTGCAATGTTATGAAGTATGGGACACTGTTCAAAATGGCCTTACACAACCCACAAATGAACAAGGTAAGAATAATTTGGTAAATGACGCAAATGAAAAGAATATTATTATTAGTGCAGTTATTATATCCGCTTATCATAAGGTGTTGGGTTGTAAAACCACCAAAAATGTATGAGGCAAGATTGAGAATATATAGGCAGGTGACTCAAATGTCAAAGAAGCAAAACTTCAAATCTATAGAGAAAAATTTGATCGACTCATAATGAAAGAATATGACAACATTATTGCATACTTACAACACGTTGATGAAATAACCAACACTCTAGAAGGAATGGGAGAGCTTGTTCATGAAAAAACTATTATACGAAAGATTCTTATAATGTTACTAGGAAGATTCAACCCAAAGGTATTGGTCTTAGAATGTAGTGCAAATATGGAGAGGAATTACATGGAGTTCTCATAGCATATGAAATGAGACTTGGTGAAGAAGAGGGTACTTCGCATCTAGAAACTACATTCGCTGCATCTAAGAAAACCAATAAGAACAAACAACCTTCAAAGGAAATGACCTGCACCTGCAAGTGTGTAGGAAAGGAAGATGATGAAGAAGGTTTTTAGATGGAGAATATGCTTACTTTACGAGAAAGCTAAAAATTGATAAGGGATAATTCAAAGGTAAACTTCCATTGATATGTTTTGGTTGTGGTGAGGTTAGGCATTTCACAGCAAAATGTCTGAACAACGCTGATGGAAACTCAAAAGGAAAGAAAGGCTTTAAGAAATTCAACAAGCAAGGCAAGAATAAATGATTCAAAAGTAACATTCTCTCTAAAGAAGATAGCTCATCATCCGATGAAGACAGTGATAGTGAAGAAGAAGGTAATGAGAGAGTATTGTTTATGGCTAAGCAGAATAAACAAGAGGTATCAAACAACAAAGAAGAAGGATTGACCATAGAATAATTTTATAAGGAGGCAATCAAGCTTATAAAAGAGCTCAAGGCTGAGAAGATCCATTCAAATACTCTTGAAGAACAAGTTCAAGGTCTCAAAATTGAAGTTGAAGAACACAAATGTATTGAAGAGTCACTTCAAAAGAAATTGGAAGAAAGCAACTGAGTAAGGGAAGCATTAGAAACCGAAGTAGTCTCGCTGCATAAGGAAGTGAAGAAGGGAAACATTGTCCAAAACTATGCCAATAGCTCAAGGGAATTGGGATAACTCATCAACAATCAACGATCTTACAATGAAAAAACTAGCCTTGGTTACAAAGAAGAAGAAGTAGGACCTTCTACAACAAAATGCAATGAACCTATGAGATCTGATAGGCATGTAGACATCATTGGACAAGATTCGCAAGAACAAGCTTAGAAGACAATTCCTTGATGAAGGTTTTCATCTAGGTACCAACATATTTTTCATGGCTATTGTTATTGATGTGGAAAAATTGGACATAGAGCTTCATAATGTCGCATGTATGTTTGGAATGAATATAATTCCAGGAGATCTCTCAAAAATGGATATTCTAGAACTCAACATAATATCCACAAATTTTATCATTTGAGAGATGATGACGAATGTTACAAATGTAACAATTTTGAACATATGGCTAGGGATTGTGAATTTCCAAACAGGTACAGCTATTATCGGTAAAACCCTAGAAGAAAATTTGCAAGATCAGAAGATAAACAACAAACAAAATATTCTATGAATAACATCGAATGTTACAAATGTCATAACTATGGACACATAGTTCGTAACTATAGCTACAAGATGGAATCAACTATGAATGAAAAGCTTGACAACGAGAATAAGAAGGTTTGGAAAGGAAAACAGGTATAGGATGAACAAGTATATGATGACCAAGAAAAGCAAAGAAATAACATCCCAACAATTATGCTTTCACGATTTGTAAGAAATTGTGAGGAATCAATAGTTGCTTCGATTAATGACTCGAGTCAAGACGATTCATTAAATGACACATTATTTTGAACAATTCAGCTTATCGACTCCTAGAAATTTGAAGATGAGGAGTCCATGCAATAGTATATGATACAAGTCTATGATTGAAAGGCAAGTAGTTTGAACAATATGGCAGTTTCATTACATGTTCAGGGGGAGAAAAACAATTGAAATAATAGGTTACCAGGAACAAGGCAAGATTAGTCTGAAAAGGATATGCAGAGGTTGAAGGAATCGATTTTGAAGAAACATTTTGTCCCGTTGCCAGAATGGAAGCTATCAGGATGTTTCTCGTGCCATAAAAATGCAAAGTGAGATTGAAATGTCTATGCTTGGAAAGCTGTCATACTTTTTGGGGTTTCATATTTCTCAGCAAGATAAAGGAATATTCATATATCAAACCAAGTACATCAAGTAAATGCTCAAAAATCTAGATGGAAGATCGCAAGCTAGTCCTTAACCCCATGATAATAGGTTGTAAGTTAAGCTTATAAGATTAATCAAAGGATGTCGAGCAAAGATTGTATAGATCCATGATTGGTAGTCTCCTATATGTGATAGCCTCTCAGCCTGATGCAATGCAGGCAGTTGGACAAGTAGCAATATTCAAAGTGGCACAAAAAGAATATCATATTATTGCCATCAAAATAATTCTTCGATATCTTAAGGGCACAATAGAATATGGCTCGTGGTATCCCAAGGGAAACAATCTCATTATTCAAGCCTTTTGTAAATGTAGATTGGGTACGAAGCATTGATGATCGTAAGAGTACTAGTGGAGTAGCATTATATCTAGGTGGTTGTATCGTATTATGGTTGAGAAAAAAAAAAACCTTAATCTCGTTATCTAGAGTGGAAGCAGAATACATTGTAGTGGAAGCTTGTTGTACTCAAGTCCTTTGGATGAAACAAACTTTGCAAGATCTTCAAGAATAATTCAGTGAGCTTATTCCCATCTTCTATGATAACACCAGTGCCATTAGCATCTCCAAGAATCCTGTCAGGCATTCAGAAACAAAACACATTCTGATAAAATATCATTTTGTTATAGAAAAAGTCGCTGAAAAGAATATCAAACTTGAATATGTTTGTATAAAAGAAAAAACTATTGATATCTTCACTATACCTTTACCTCATTAAGCATTTAAATATCTTCACCTAAATCTTTGGATTCTCCCAAGTTCTCATTATATTTTCCTTATTCAGAAAATAAAAGGTGAGTGCAAGTGTGTATAGGTCCATAGGATGGTTGTGTGTCAGGGGGAGTTACCCTTTTCCATTAATGTCAAAGGGGGAGAGAAGGCAGTAGGAAGAGGTGCCCTCATCGCAGGGGGTATACTTGTGTTTCCATCAATGCCAAAGAGGGAGATTGTTGATCTAAATATGATCTGAGGTTTTCATTGATGTCAACCCAAGCAGCACCAAGGGATACCTTGATTTTTCAAGGGAATTTTGACTTGAAAAATTACTCTATTTTTATTCAAGGATATTCTACATAGATTCTACTCGTCGAGATGTTTCCATTGATATATGGCACACCAAGTAATTCTTCATGGTTTGAGAGATATTCATGTTTGAAGTTAGTAACCTTAGTTAGTGGGCTAAAACCCTATGGGGTTGTGGCATGGAACTCATAATTGGTTTTTTCATTGAATAGTCATTAATTGATAATTTTTTAAGCTCTTAAAATCCCTCAAACATTATCTATAGAAGCCCCTCTCAACTCTATAAAAGGAAATCTCATATATCCTCCAAATGAAGTGATCATGACATTTTTGCTATAACTTCATTTCTGCGAAGTCTTAGATTCTGAAATGAAAACCCATTTGATTTGAAATCCTGATGAACGTCATGAAAAAATTGTAGATATTGGTTCACTATATGGTAGGAGATATGATCTGTGGAAGTTAGAGCTTTTACAGGCTCCTTAATTTCATCTCAAAGAAGTGACCTTGGGAAAATCGTCATAACTCTCCCTCTGAGAAGATGATTGGAATGTTGTTAAATGTGACAGATAGTGCATAGAATGTAGTTGTTTGTATATCAATTTTAGAGCCAAAGGAGGAAACTGTGACACGTGGCACGCCATACAAGTTCACTCTATTGAACTAGTCCATAGTTAGGTCATTGTGAGAGATTGGGCATAACTTTGCCTTGAAGAGTCCAAATCAGGTCATACTTGTGGCATTAGAAAGAACGCTCAAAGGGATACTATAGGGTCGAAGATCACATATTGGGGATCTGAAATTATATAAATATATCAGATTAAATATCGTTCTCCTAGAAGGTGAGAGAAGCTTGATTAAGTGTTGTCAAGGGGTGCAAAGGACCAGGCTTTCTAGGGCAACAAAGAGTAAGGTGGAGAAAAATGATGTTACAAAGGTAAGCTACAGTTATATATTCATGTTCATTTCTTAATTGCATTAGGTTCTTTGTATTCTAATTTGTTGTTTTTGTTTAGCACTGACATATGCTCTATAGGATGAGGTAAGTTTTGCTATTATTATGTCATGGGTATTTCCTTGAATACTTTTTGTAGGTATTATATATTCATCAAGAGAAGACTCAATGCATAATCTAATGTTTTGAAGAGTGAGAAAGGGTAGCATGAAAAGAGCAGCAATCAAGGTGCAGAAAAACATTAGGAAGTTCACAATATGAAGTCTTCAAGTGGGAAGCATTGCATACAATCATTGTAAAAGTATCATTGTACAAATTCATTGTAAAAGCATCACTGTAAAAGTTGTACAACTTTCTATATACCAAGAGTTGAAGAGGTAGTGTTGGGAGGTCTAGGATCATCAGTAGGTGGTTGTGTCATAGTTGGGGTTATGGTCTAGTGTGTCTTATTCTTCTACATCATTCTGTATCATTGTGAAGTGGACCATTTTCCTTGGTACGAGAGTCCATTCTTCTTTTATTCTTCTATAGGGTGGTAGGGTGGTTCTAGGCTGATGCATGAAGTCACCAACAGGTTCAAGCCTTTGAAATCTTCAGGGTGCTAGGGTGGTGCTAGGGTGAGTTGTAGGCCATTGGGTGTTGGGGCATCTGTTCAGTTGACTATTGAAGAATCTCAGGCATTGGAGCATCTATCCAGTGTGAGCTAGAGAGGAATGATTTTCTAGAATTGTTGGAAGTTATTTCTTTCATTTCAGTTGGGGCCAAAGATTAAAGAATTTATTAGAAAAGCATTCGGTGTTTTTTGGCACAGAGGGGGTTTTCCACCTAAACTATTTGTGCCTCTTGTGTTCTTTTATTTAATGTTATTACTGCATAAACATTAATAATAATTTTAGATTAATTAATGCTCTGAAAAGATTTAAAAGTGTTAATTGCTAAGGAATACTGATTCTGTTGACACCTAATCTTTATGATTGGGTGAATTTATGTAAATAATTAAATTAGGAATGTGAACAGTCATTTGGAGATGAACTGAACAGTCACTCCCTATTGTATATAACAAAGACCTACCTAATGGAATAGTACGAATCAGTTTCTGTTTTGTGGAGTTACTGCCTGGCCTAACATGGTATCAGAGCCAACTCCCCTTTTTAGCCTTTATGTCCTTGTAACTCTTGGTCTGCTCCACTGCTCCCCATATAATTCAGTAACTGTTTACCTGCTTCTATCTGCCATCCCTATGCTCTCTGTACCTATGCTCTTTGCTTGACATGGGAACATTTGCGCTGTCCTTGTACCTGCGTTGGACATGGTATTAAGGCAATGCACATTGTAATAATTGAACTCTATTTGAATGCTGGTCATGATATCTGACATGGTAATAATTGAACGCTTTTGTAATAATTGAATGTTGTTTGAACGCTGGACATGGTATCTGATCTGGTATTAGTTTCATATGTTTGAATGATGGAAGTTTCATATATTTGAACGCTGTTATACGCATATAGTTTCTTTTTCAATGAAAACACTGCTGTTGTTAATACGCCTGAGAGATATCAACACTGCTTGTGAATATTTGAGACAACATGATATGCCTACTCATGTTTTGTTAATGAATCTAATATGCGTGGCTATCGTGGTGATAATACCTAAGATGTGTGACCTTTTCTGCATGGAGATGTGCCACTGATTAAAGTTCTTGTGGCATTTCAAATGTATTTATTCTAACAGTTTTGTGCACGCAGTCGGCACCTCCCAAATTTTAAAAGTCAAGCATGAAGTTGGACAGGCCCTCGGCCTTCTACCATATTTTCTTGTATTAACAGAACTAGCATCACAGGCCATCGTCCTTCTACTATATTTTGTACAAGTAGTCTAGCCACGATCAGTTTTGCACGAGTAGTCTAGGCACGAGTAGTTTTGCACGAGCAGTTCTTGTGGTTCAATTGTTTACGTGATAGGAAAGCTACATATTAAAAAAAAAATAGATATTTTATCCTTTCGGTATAATTATTTAATCAAAGTTGGGCGCAAAAGGAATAAATTGGGTGGCATATTACAATATTATATTTACATTTGATTATCGTTTTTCCAAGGTTAGGCACTTCGAAAGGGATTTATGGTGATTTTTTAGTCTTTTTAGTGAGCTTTGCGGATGTTTAATGTTTTGTTTAAAACATTCTCAGATTACATGAGATGTCTGCCATCAGAGCTTGAAATTATGATGCCATTGCTGCTCCAACTTTGTAGAGCTCGCGGTTGATGCTGTTGCTGCTCCAACTTTGTAGAGTTTGCGGTGAATGATTGATTATTGACTGTGACATGAATTAAACAACCAAAATCGTTTCCCACAGAAATTTTTGAGTACATTTTTACTGTATATTGGCAAAAGTATTCTTTTCTATCAGCAAATTTTTTTTTACAGAATGCATTCAATCATATCCATGGTAGGAATAGTTCTCACTGGCAAGGAGAACTATCCTGAATGGTCCCGGATGATAAAACAAACCCTCATCTTCAATGAGTTGTGGAAAGGAGTGTGTGTGAGAGAAGGAGACAATGCCCCAGTACAGCGTACCTTAGACAAAGAGCTCATCATTTGGGAAAATAAGAACAGCAAAGCCTATGCATTAATCGTAGCATTTGTAAATGAAGAGGTGAGTTGCCATATTTCGTTATATTCAACTACCTTTGAAGCCTTACAAAAGCTGAAGGAACTCTATGACTCACATTCTGCACTTGAAGTTGTTCAACTCATGATTAAACTCTTCACTCTTGAACTACAAAATAATGATCCTCTTGCTCTTGCATCTGAAGTAAAGTCTATAATGCATGATATCAAATCCACTAAGGTTGAGCTGGATATACCTCTTATTGATTTTCTCAAGGCACTTTATCCTACTTCAATTATCTTGAGTCTTTGCAAGAAAATGGAAATCTCAAAGATATAACCTTTGACTCTCTTGTGAAAAAGTTTGCTGAAAGAGAGAAAGCTTTTGGAAAGAAGACAACTCTTGAGTCTTCTGAAGAGAATGTGTGCCTTGCTCATAAAGAAAAGCATCCTGCTCAAGCTTCTACAAGAGGAGGAGGTGGACGAAGAGGAAGAGGAAGATATTTCAGAGGCAGGGGGGCAAACATTCTCAAGGAGAAAAGGCAGATTTACACTGTATTCACTGCAAAAGAAATGGATCACATGATGCCTCTACATGCAAGCTACCATGGGACAAAATTGAGCAGTAAAGAAACCAACAGAAAGGTAAAACTAATGATACAGACAAAGGTAAAACACCTGAATCCGCTCACTATGTTGAGGCACAATGTAACATTGGAGTAAATGAAGATTTGTTTAATGCTTCACTTGCTTCCTGGAAAAATGATTGGTTGCTTGATTCAGGAGCAACGATTTTACTAACAATGTTGATGGAGCAGTATACTTTGTAGATCAAACAAAAATCAAGCCATCAGGGCTTGGCATAATCAGGCTTAAATTGCCTGGTATTCCAGACTTTCTTCTGGATCATGTTCTATATCTCCCACAGCTCAAGAGAAACTTGCTGTCCTTGGTCCACATCCGCCAATAAGGTCACTCCATTCATATGTTTGATGGCAAGCTTGAGGTAAGAAAAGCATCTGACCACTCACTTGTCATGAGGGGAATAGAAGAAGAAAGGCTTCTCAAGCTGCAAGGAACCTCTGCTCATGCATAACATTTCTCATACAATTCTCATCACAAAGAAGGTACACTTCCATCAAGTTTATTATGGCATGCTAGATTTGGACATTTGAACTATGACAGTCTCCGCTTATTGAAGAAAAATGGTGTTGCTGGTTTGCCTACAATTCCTAGAAAACTTAAGCAATGTGATGCTTGCATTCTAGGAAAGCATAGCAAATAATCTTTTCATGATTCACATTCAAGAGCACATAGGAAACTTGTTGGCATTATGTTTCTGGTATGGTTATATGTGACATATGTTGTACTTGATGGCAACACCCATGGCATGGCTCTCAATATGATGAGAATTAAGAAGTACTCAGGAGAACAGTTCAGAAGATGCGTACCCGCAGGTACGCCGTGTAGGGATCGTGTCCAGACACGTAGGTTACCCATTCATGAGGTGCGTACCCCCAGTGCACACACTTCAAGGCAGTAAAGCGCGCACACGTGGGGTTCTTTATGTTTAACCCTTGGTATTTTACCCATTCATGAGGTGCGTA
>APFE031350704.1:5732-25049 GCA_000404065.3 Pinus taeda
GAAAATAGTTAGCCACACTTTCATCATTGTACATTCTGAGATTTTCATACTGAATTCTGAGAGTTTGAAGTTTTGCTCATTTTACCTGATCATCTCCTTCATAGCTCAAAACAATCTTGTCCCATATTTCCTTAGCGGATTTATACTGCATCACTTTGACAAATTCAGATTGTGATAGACATCCCAATAGAGTATTGACCGTCTTTGCATTCGTTTCATGTTTCTTCTTCTCAGCCAGATCTGTGGGAGTCGATGATGGAAAAGTATACCCTATGTCTATGATATCCCAGACTTCAGTACCCAGAGATTGAAGATAGGCAGTAACTCTCACCTTCCAGTATACGAAGTTTGTTCCATCAAAAACCGGTGGCCTAATTGATGCTTCCTCTCGTAGTTGCTCATGATGAAAGATCTTCCTTCAAGCGATCAAGCTTCTTCAGAAGGACCTGCTCTGATACCAATTGTTGGAAATAATACTGAGAGGGGGGGTGAATCAGTATTATCAAGTCAATTATTCCTTTTTCAAGAACAAATTGTATACGCTACTTCAGTTAATTAAAACCGCATATATACGCAATTATTCAGAAGGAAACCCGCGTATACAAAGCAAACTTTTAATTTACTTAATCTTTCTGATGATGATTGTTAATCAGTAATGCAGAATCAAATAACCAGTATCCAGAGACAGTGAAACAGAGCTAAAAGACAATCACACACAAGAACACAAGATATAAGGTGGAAACCCAATGTGGGTGAAAACCACCTGCTGCAATTCGTCTCTATCTTTTCTTTAATTAGAAACTTCTTTTTACAATGTACTGGTGCAGTCCTTTACCAGTATGCAGGCTGCAACCTGCAGAGAGCTACAACCCTCTCTCATTCTCCAGCTTCTCCTGGAAGGGAGCAACAACCCCCTTTAGCTCTTGTACTAGCCAAGATATTAGTACGTAGGTGCTGGCCTACAGAAGGCTACAACCTCCTCTTTCTTCCAGGGACCACGTTTCATAAATTTTCAGACTGGATCCATGAACATCAATCAATCATCAAGAAATTCTCTATCAACCAATCTCCTTTCCACTAATTAGATTCGAATCAAGTAGATACATTTCTGACAGTTGTACCCAAACACAGTACCAGAAACCACATACCAGAAAACAGAACCCAGAACACAGCAGCAATAAACAGAAGCAGCAAGATCGCAACTTTATCAGCCTGAAACATGCGTGCATACGCTTCTGCGTATGGAACAACCTGCATATACGCGTTCTAACTTCACTGAACCTGCGTGTATATGCGCCTTCGCTTCACTGAACCTGCGTACAGATCTATAAGGGATAATTCACCTTTTCATATATTCAATCACTAATTAACCCGGATTATTAGACTTATAGATCAAGCAAGCACCACATCTAGCAGATCAAAATCATATAAAGATATTATCATTCAAGCTTAAAAAAAAAATTATGACCCATGAATAGAACTTATCCTTCCTTTTGTGCTAAGGTTCCTCCTTCATTCAGATCCAGATCTGCATCACCCAAGTACCAATATGCCAGCTCTTTCACTTTATCAGATCTTCAATAATAAATTAGATGATCATTTGCCACATGATCTCCTTCCTCTTTTATAGTCTGAGGCCTTCCTCAATACCATGGTCCAAAACCATAACATTTCAATACCATGAACCCAAAACTAGGGATCAACACATCTGACGAGACGCCATGGTCCAAAACATAGGTTCAAATTCCAAGAACTAACAACCATGGACCAAAAGTATGATCCCCAACATATACGCGCTTTTATAACTTATAACCCGCGTGTATACGCGCCTTCGTCTAGATGAACCTGCGTATATGACTTTTTCTTCTTTCTGAGTGCCTGAACTGAGATCTGTTACCAAAGAGAGTTTCCATCAAGGACAACACCTGTGCCATAGCTCCAAACCTGTGCCATAATGCCAACACATCATCCATTCAAGAATGAACATAATTAACCAACAAAATAGTTCATTAACTTAGTATGTGAATAAAACAACATATATTATACACATAACCAGTATAGTCCAACTATATACATGATACATGCATGAAGGAATGTCGGCTCAATGAGCTTCTGATTATAAGCATAAGATTCCAAGTACATTGTTACGTGGATGAAACATTGTATCCAATAGTGGAACACGAAGCCAAGACTTGCTTCTCCAAAGAATAATCTATCTCCTATGTGGTACAAGAGAAGTCAAGGCTAAGCATCCAAAAGCCCCTAGCTTGAGTTATGAAGAGTTATTTATAACAAATACAATGACTCTTGAGCTTCTCATGACTCTTTGAATTCTACAACTATTCATATTCTAAAATGACTCATTACATTCCAATGTGTGGCCATTCATATTCCACTTGTGTCCTTTGGACTTTATTACATAAAATTTATTACATAAGACAATTTACACATGAGAGGGTGGCATAATAAGACAAAATTTCTAAAAGACAAAACTCATCAAATGGATAGATCATGTGCTTCTTCATGGACTTCATTTGTGATATAAGTGTGCCATGCTCTGAACTCCTTTGTGATGGCTTTAATTTGGTCTGGAAAGTCTCCTTTGTAGTGTGCTCTTACCTCCAATGCCTATGATAGTATGTTCTTGGACCTCAACTAAACATTATTCCACAGCCATGAAATCTTCATGTGTGCTTTGAGAGGTGTAAAGGCATATTCTTGAATAACATCTTTGGTCACTTCGAAGCCTTCATGTTATGTTACCTGCTTGATTTGTTCAATGTAATCTTTGATCTCCTAAAAGATGACCTCCCTACCTCTAATTGCTTCAAGAGTTCTGATGGTGTAGATTTTAATGTAGATTCACAACTCAATTAATGTACTAAAACACAAAACAAGAATCTACTCTACTCTTTAAACAACGGAAACCAAAAATCGATGAAAACAATAATCGACAAGAGGAAGATTATCAAGACACATAACACAATTATTTCTCTGGGGAAATCCACTGCTCAAAACCCCGACTATCTATTGCATTAATCAAAAATCTGAGTGATAGTATAAAGCTTGTTCTCGCAAAGAACAATTTCGCACAAGTATGATCAACTCTCTACCTCACAAGCCCGCACTAACCAACACTTAACCAATTTATGCTACCTATTGAGCCCCTATTTCCTTGTGCAATTCCTGTGAGGAATATCCCATATTTAATTGGGAATTCCTTCTTCCATAACTGTGCAATCCAAATCTAGGTCCTCTTCTGATTGCATGCATATCATTCTACAATTGATAGTACATTGTTCCTGCACTCTAGTCTCAACTAGGTCTTTCTCTGAACTAACATGCATGAGTTTCTCATGAGGGAATCTTCAGTTAGCTAGAGTAGCACTGAGGATGCACCAGTGCACCAACTCACTACTAGACCTCTACTATTTCCTCCAACAGTTAGAACTAGTTTAGCTTACTATAACTCAGTCAAACTAAGTTATCAAATTACAACTCAAATAAACTCATCTTAAACCCCTAAATTTTAGGGAGAACATATACATGACTATAGAAAGACTTCCAACTCGAAATTCCTAAGATAATTAAGTTAATTAAACTTAATTTACTATTTATAAGTGGCTATGAGAATAGAATTCGATTTTAATTCACAGTTTAATTCAAGGACAAATTATACTATAATTTCTTGTTGCCATTTCTCAACACTCCCTCTCAACAAGAAAGGGATTATCAACTACCCCGATCCTGTCTCTGTGAAACTCGAATTTACATCTTGACAATGTATTTTTCAAAATTCCAGCATCTTTATTCTTCTTGGGAATGTACTCCAACAACATAATCTGCCTCAATACACAATCTTTGAGATGATGATATCAGATATCAATATGATTGGACCGATCATGAAAAACTGGATTTTTAGAGAGTTTGATACAACTCTGATTATCACAGTAAATCACATTTGGATCCATCTTCTGACCAAACAAACCAACCAGAATCTTCCTCATTTAGATGGCCTCACATCTTGCTTGACTTGCATCCATGTACTCTGCCTCTGCCAAACTAAGTGCAATCGATCTTTGTTTCCTGTTGTACCAAGAAATTGTCGCTAACCCAATACTGAAGATCCCTCCTGATGTAATCTTCGTGTCAGATGAACTCCCTGCCCAATCTACATCGGTGAAGCCTTGAAGCTTCACTCACTCTGTTCGTTTGTACCACAATCCATACTGAGTAGTGCCCTTGAGGTATCTCAACATATTATTTATCGCCTTCCAATATAGCTTGGTAGTCCTAAGCATCGCTTGACTAATTTGGTTAACTTCATATCACATATCCAGTCGTGTGTTCACCAAATACATGAGTGAACCCGCAAGTTGCCCGTAAACAGTAGCTTCCACTGATTCCCCTAAAGTAGCATCCGCCTTCCTCCAGTTACCTTCTAAAGGAGTCTCCATGAGCTTGCTACTCTCCATGTGAAACCTCCTAAGTATCTGTTGGGACTCCAAAATGTCATCCACTTTCACTTTCATTTTGTAATTCTATAGCCCCATAACCCCACATTAAGTAACCATTTTCATGATTGTATGGGTTTATCATTATTATTTTCCAAGTCATTTATTTTAAGTACTATAAGTGAATTTATGATTAAATATTAGGAAATTAACATGTTTTCATATATATCTAAAAGTGTTATGATTTTCATGATATTGTAGTCTTACTTGGAGATTCTAGAAGGGTCCTATTTGGCCACCCAACCACAAATTCGAATTTCAAATTCCAACTTTAAAGGTTTGTGGAATAATCGTAAAAGATGTGGATCATTAACTATGCACATTCAAAGGAGAAGAATCATGGATGAGACAATTTTGAGAGGATTTGTATCTTACATTTTTAGGAGATTGGTTGTAACCACAAGAGATAAATGTGGATTTAGAAGAGATCTAAGGATCTATATTTATTGAGTAGTTATCCTCAATTTTTGTATAAATAGGAGTGCACCCTTCATACAAAGGGTTGTGAGTTGTTAGGTTGCAAAGTTACTAGTTAGTGTTAGTTTCCAAGTTAGGTTGTTGTTAGCTGATAGTTGGAGGTTCCAAGTTCCATCCAAGATGTGGTTTGTAAAGTGAGGATAGAGAATTCTTGTAATATCTTGTAACTCATTTTATGAAATACATACTGCTACTTTGATCTCCAAGATGTGATAGTTGTTCATTGTGCTTGATGAGGAATGGAGGGCCCCCATCAACCGCAGTTTGCACACCTTTGTACATATTGGTAACATAGTGTAGTTATGTTATTTCATTCATTTCAGCAACTGTGTTTTCATTTTATGAAAGTGTGCTTTTCCTTTCAGCAAGTGTGATTTCATTTATGCAAGCGTGGTGTGATTTCATTTATGCAAGTGTGCTGTAATTTCATTTATGCAAGTGTGGTGTGATTTAATTTATGCAAGTGTGATTTCATTTTCAAGCAAGTGTGACTTCATTTATGCAAGTGTGATTTCAATTTCTTTATGTTTGGTTTGGTTTGGATTAGATTGATTTAATTAGTTTTGTAATTAGTTTTAATTGCATTATATTAATATATTCTAATAAATAACCACCTAGTACATATAGTGTCGGTATATCTGATCAGCCTATGAACCTCGGGTTGATAATTAATGATAGGGATTTAACTCACAATTAAATCACCCAACAGTATCTCACTGGCATACTTTCCCTAAGACACAAACAGTTCCCCATCACCCTACCATACTTCCATGCCCAGAAATTAATGCATGATCCCCATGTTCTTCATCTCAAACTCTCTTACAATATCCTCCTTGCAAGGCTTGATTAGATGATCATCACTTGTCAAAATCAAATTGTCAACATACAATATAATTATCAACAATTTACCTTCCACCACTATGTGGTACAGGTTCACATGCTCTTCACTCTTAGTGAAGCCTAACCTAGTGAAGTAGCTATCGATCTTGGTGTACCTAGCATGGGGTGCTTGCTTCAACCCATACAACATCCTCTTGAGCCGGCACACATGCGACTGATAGTCGAAGGTCTCAAAACCTTCAAGCTACTCTATGTACACCTCTTCCTCAATCGTGTCATTAAGGAAGGTTGCCTTTACATCCATCTGATGTATCTTCCAATCCATCCGTTCTGATAGTGCCAATATATATCTGATTGATGAGTACCTTGCAACAGGAGCAAATTTCTCATCATAGTAATCCCCTCTATCTGTGAAAAGCCACGGGCCACAAACCTGGCCTTATGCTTATCCACGCTACCATCTATAGCTTGATTTACCTTGTAAAGCTATCGAGAGCTCACCACTGAGTTGTCCTTCGGTCTTAGGACCACATCCCAAACACTCTTACGAACTATGGAGTCATACTCCTCCACCATGGCATCAACCCAAACCAGTTGCTGCACTGCTTCCTCAAAGGAATATAGTTATGTCTCAACACATCCATTCATAAGTGCCATGTATCAAGTGTACCTCTTAAGTGACCTCCTCTGCTTGTGCTGAGATGTGGGTGCTCCCACATTCTCTCATGTCTCTGATGTGTTTTCTCCCATCTCTGGAAGACTCTACCCGAGTGGATGTCTCCACTCCCGAATCCTTTGCATGTGGTTGCTCCACATAAATTTTAGGCTCCTCAACCTTAGAAGCAAAAATCTCCTCAACCTTAGGAGTGAAAAGCTCCTCAACCGCATGTAGCTCAAGCTCCCTCTCAAGGGAAACTTGCATGGCCTTCTCCTCTTCGAATCTAACATCCCTATAAACCACTTTCATCCTGTTGGTCGGAAAGTACCCCCGATAGTTGTGAGGTGTATCAATGTACCCCACAAATATCCCCAACTCTGTTGTCGACTCAAGCTTCTTCCATGCATCTTTGGTCACATGGTGATATACCAATGACCCAAAAATCATGAAGTGGCCAACATCTGGCCATTTACCAGAATAAGCCTCCTCTGGTGTCTTTATCCCAAGTATCTGATGTGGGCTACAGTTCTGCAAATAAACCGTTGCGTTGTGTGCCTCAGCCCACAAGTGTAATACTAGGCCCTGATCATGCAAAATCACTCGTGTTTCCCCTACAATGACTATGTTCTTCCTCTCGACCACCCCATTCTATTATGGGTTATGGGGTGTCATCAACTCCCATTTAATCCCTCCTGTTGCACATAAATTATTAAACTCATTTGAGACATACTCACCACCATTATCAGTCCTCGAAGATTTAACCTTCTTGCCAGACTCTTTCTTGGCCAATGCTTTAAATTCATAAAACTTTGTAAAAGTTTGATCCTTCTTCTGCATGAAAAATATCCATCATTTACGAGAAAAGTCATCAAAAAATATAACATAATACCTATGTTTGGCCGTGGATGATGTCGAGAATGGTCCACACATATCTGAATAGACTCGCTCTAGAATCATCTCTGCTCGACTCTCTCTGTCATCATGGGAAGACTTGGGGTATTTTCCCAAAGTACACCCCTTGCATGTATCAACTTGCTCTAGCGTACCTTTGGGAAGGTGCGTAGAGATCTGATGCATGATTTTCAAAGCCCCATGATGCAAGTGGCCCAATCGCTTGTGCCACAACTCGCCAACGTTTCAACTCTGCACCTTCTCTACTTTCGTGCTCGAAGCAGCACAATCCTCTACCTCTATCTTATAGAGATTCTTAACTTGAATCCCTATCTTCTTTACTTGACCCGTGGCTATGTGTCGAAGGAACACCTTTCCTTTCGAGAAAATCACATCATATCCTCTATACTCAAGCATGGCAATCGATACTAAGTTCTTCTTCAACCTAGGCACATACATAACATCCCTCAAGGTGAGAGGAGAATCCTTCTCCCTCTGAAAATTAATCGTGCCCAATACAGTAGCACTATACCTCCTATCGCCACCCATCTCGATATGCATCTTGAGATCCTTCTCCTCCAGGTCATTGAACAATTCCTTTTCACCAGTCATGTGGAATGAAGCTCCATTGTCAAGGTACCATACACTACCCATCATTAATGACACCATGCACGCAATGAGAATAAATTCCAATTCGAATTGAGAGGCCAAAGCCTCACCTGCCACTCCTCATGAGCACTTCTTCTTGGACTTCTTGAGCGGACAATTTGTAGAAAAATGTCCTAGCTCATGACAATGAAAGCACTTAACTTTCTTCATGTCTTTCTTCTTACCTACATGGAAAGAATCCGATTTGGAATGGGACACCTTCCCTTTCCCTTTCCTTGCCTTACCCGCTGAGGCATAGTTTTCATCATCATCAATATTTGAAGAGGAACCATCTCTGGTGTTCCTTCTTATCTCCTCTTGCATCAAATCCGACCACAGACATTCCCAATCTGGCAGATTCTCCCTCCCATTGACAAAGTCCTGATAGCTATTCCAACTCTTGGGAAGGCCTGGGAGATCTAGGCTCACCATATCAACCTCAGCAATGGTTATTCCAACACTTCCAAGCTCATCACGACAGTGAGTGAACTTGGTAAAGTATTTTGGAATGGTCTCGCCTTTCCCCATCTTAATTTTTTGAAGTTTGTCCTTCAGTGCCAACTTCCTATTATCACTTATGTTCTGGAATAGGGTCATCAATGCTTCCCACATATAATGTGGAGTTTGCTTCCCATGGAGACTCGATACAATGTGGTCTCGAACTCGCTCAAGGATTATCCGCCTCGCCTTTGCCACACTTCTTCCATTCAGCCAGAATTTGTGCATACGATGTTGTTGGCTCGGGAATGACTTTATCAACAAATTCATTCAAGGAATTATCCTCCAACACAACCTATATTTTGTCCTTCCAGGCTATATAATTCAAGATGCCTTCCAAGGCATACTCAAGCCGCAAACCATAGAACGCCATCTACCAATCCTAAAGTATGTATTGCAAATTCGAATTTCACATGTAACCCAAAACTCAAAACTTCGAAATCTCCTCTAGTATATTTTCTTCAGCTTCGATACCATGTAGATTTTCTTGTAGATTCACAACTCAAGTAACGTACTAAAACACAAGACAAGAATCTACTCTACTCTTTAAACAACAGAAACCAAGAATCGATGAAAACAATAATCGACAAGAGGAAGATAATCAAGATACATAACACAATTGTTTCTCTAAGGAAAGCCACTTCTCAAAACCTTGAATATCTATTGCATTAATCAAAAATCTGAGTGATAATACAAAGCTTGTTCTCACAAGAACAATTTCGCACAAGTATGATCAACTCTCTGCCTACAAGCCTGCACTGACCAACACTTAGCCAATATTTGTTTCCTGTTGAGCCCCTATTTCCTTGCGATTTTATTGTGAGGAATAACCAATATTTAATTGAGAATTCCTTCTTCCATAACTGTGCAATCCAAAATTAGGTTATCTTCTAATTTCGTGCATGATCTATACAACTCATATCATTCTACAACTTATAATACATTGTCCTTGCACTCTAGTCTCAACTGGGTCTTTCTCTGAACTAACATGCATGAGTTTCTCATGAGGGAATCTTTAGTTAGCTAGAGTAGCACTGAGGATACACCAATGCACCAACTCACTAATAGACCTTTACTAGTTCCTCCAATAGTTAGAACTAGTTTAACTAATTATAACTCAGTCAAACTAAGTTATCTAATTACAACTCAAATAAACTTATCCTCGACTACTAAAATTTAGGGAGAACATATACATGACTACAAAAAGACTTCCAACTCGAAATTCCTAAGATAATTAAGTCAATTAAACTTAATTAACTATTTTCAAGTTGCTATGAGAATAGAATTCAATTTTAATTCGCAGTTTAATTCAAGGACAAATTAAACTGGAATTTTTTGTTACCATTTTTCAATAGATGGGCCTCCAAATTAGACATAAATTAAGGCCCATCTGACCATCCTTTAGCACATTAAACCTCTCTTTCCCGCATTAGATGACATATTTTTAGCTTTAATATGTTCATTAGCAAGGTTTATAGATAATTTCATATTTGTGCCTAATATTCTTTCTTTTTGTAGAATATTGTGAGAATAATTGGACATATTATGAAGATTTGGAGGAGGAGATAATCTAGGGATTTTCTCCATACTATAGGAGGATCAATATTGGATAATAAATGAATATAATATCATGAAATTATTAACAAATTTTGGAGCTCCAATGATTGAGAAAATCTAGGAATGTGTTTCGTGTCATTTAATGCAAATTCCTATCGTTGGGAACCAGATCCACTATTTGAGGGATTTTTGAGGGGAAAGCTTCCTCCTTTCAAGGAGAATGCTTTCTCATCATTTTGTATAAGTACAAATTTCAATTTTCCTTTAGGGGAAGGTATTTCTTAGTCTTCTGGTGGAGAAAACTTGTATTTTTGCAACTCCACTTTCATTTCTAGTAGGGATGTACTTGGATTGATCCAAATAATGAATTTTGGTGTCAGTTTTAGCTTCTAATCTTGTTCTCCTTCATAGGAATCTGAGTATCCTTGGTCTTGGCCATCCTAGGAGCCTTGGAGCCTTTTGTACAATTTGTCTTTCTTCTTTTCACTTCTTATTCACATGCATCTCTTATTCTTGTTTTTCTTATTTCTACATTTAGTATTGATGCTTCTTTTGCTGTAGGATTGGGTTAAATGATTGAAGTGATTTTTTTTGCAGGTTATTTATAGATTCACAAGAATTATTCACCCTCATAATATCTTTTAAAATTCATATTCATCATTGAGCTACTTCGATTGGTTTACTAGTTCACAAATCTAGAATTTTTGGAAGTCCCTTGTAGCAAAAAGTAGTAATTTTCTGCTATTTTTTAGAACATGTTAATGAACTCCAATTGAGTTAATTCCACTTGGATTAGTTCATAAAAACATTCAATTTAATAATAAAATTTACCCCAATGCATATTCACTTGATTAGGTTAGTCATTTGATAGGTTAACTAGCTCACTAGTTCTTGAATTGCTAGTTTTTAGAGTAGTAATTTTCTACTATTTTTTAGCACATGTTAACAAGGGTATTTTGGAGTGATTCCACTTGGAATGGAATCCTAGGACATCCTACTTAATAAAAAAAATGTCCCATCCCATTTTCATTTGATTTACTTGATCATTCGGTGAACTATCTCCTCCTATAGCAATTATGTTTCGCTTGTAAAAAATTTGTTTCGCCTGTAGCACGTGTAAACTCGACCCAATTTGCTCCAAAAGCTTGGTTTTTGTCTCTTAGGATTGAATCATAACCCCTAGACTCTAAATCCATGATTGAGGAAGAATAAACACCAATTAGGACATGCCTTTTTACAAAGTAGATTAAACCTATTTATTTGAATTCATGCTCTTAGGATTTCAATTACAAATTGTTGTTCTTTCCTAGGATTAGTTTCTTTTCAAAGTATCATTTCCATTTCTGCAATTAGTTTAGGCTCTGATTTCATGAAATTCACTCCATTACATTAGATGAACGAAATAAGGACACATTGTATGTTGCACATATAGTGTCGACACCTCTTAAGTTTGTATGAACCCTAGGTTAATAATTTAAGTTGGTAGTCTTGGGCGTTGTAACATTCTTGTTGCAATACTGAGGCTAATCACTTTTTGCTGCCATTTCCACTGAGGTGTCAAAGAATGCATTGTTTTCTTCCCTATTTTACTTATTTCTTTTACTTTCTGCAAAAACAAAAACAAAAATTACATTAGGCATATTTCATTTCAAGAATAGAAAAATGCATTCTATTAGCATTCTCATTCAATTTAAAAAATAAATAAATAAATATGTGTGTGTGTGTGTGTGTGTAGATATATACTTCTCCAACACCAACCACCCCCTCATTTGATCACTTGGTGCAGTAAGAGCCATGTCACCATCCACTTACATGTAGAAGAAAAAGGGGTGGCTGAGAAAGTAGAATAAATGGATTGAGATGATGACAATGAAGAAGATCCTCTTGGATTTCCCATTCAAGATATTGATGTCTGTGTTCATATGAAGAACAACACTCCATCTTTCCTTCCCAACATCCATGGTATGAGGTCAGCGAATCTGAAAACCTTTCTCTTTGAATTTGAAATCCTTTGTAGATCTTATGGTTACTTACTAAACATTAAAAAGTTGAGATTGTTTCCGACAACATTGAAGGATAGATTTCTTAAATGGTTCATGAGTTTAGGGACTAATTCAATAAGATCATGGAATGATATGAAAAATATATTTCTAGAAAAATATAAAGATCGTGACCTTAAAGAAGAAATCTTTAGAATGAATCAAAAAGAAGATGAAAGCCTTGAGCATCTAATAGAGAGGATCATGTATAATGTTAAGAGGGAAAAATTACATCATTTAGGATATGTCACACTAAGAACCCTCTTACTTAGAACAATCAAGTATGAGTGGATTGGTCTCCTTGATCTCATAAGTAGAGGTGATGTATACCAATTATCATTTGAAGAAATTTTTGAAACATGCAAGCACATATCAAGAGGAAGGGCATGACTAAGTAAATCAACATCAAGATTGGTAAGTTAATCTAAACTTGAAAATTTACTTGTTAAATTTAAAACATAAATTCTTAGCAATCTAAGTGAACAAGTAGAAATGTTAAGAATGCAAGATGAGAAAAAATAATATGTTTATATTTTGTTGTCCATGCAAAATCACAGGTTATTAAATATTTCCCATCGTTATCGAGGTTGAAGGAAGTTTACCAAGAGGACAATGGGGCAATTTAATCACCAAAGAAGTTATGTTATGTAGCTCAAAGAATATCATGGCAGCCTAGTCAACCTAATATGATGCAAGAACCTAATTCATAATTTTAAGGTTATGCACATCCATCTCAAAGTAATTGGAACACGACCTTTCCTTGGCAACCTTGGCCATCTCAACCCCAAAACCAATATTGGAAACAAGTTTTGCAAGAACCTTATGAGAGAAATCCACAATATCCTCAATATTTCCCTCAATATCTTCCATACCCAACTCCATGTTATCCCTACCATTCACCTCTACCACTATTGGAAAATGTAACTAGGTTCGGTCTTCATTAAATATATTTGAGTCATCATGTAATGTACTTGTTAAAAGAATAAAGAAAATATTTATTATTATTATTATTGTGACTTATTAAAGCATGGGTTTCATGCTTGGGTCATCATGTTTTAGGTCAAAGTCCCCATTGAGGACTTGTAGGATTTATTTTGAGTTAATAGAGTCATTGTACTTTTAAAGAGACCCTCCTTGGGATTTTGAATCGTGTAAAAAGGTTAAGTATTGAGTCAAATATGAATTATGGGTCCTCCACACCAAGTCGCCCTTAAGATGATCAATTCGGCCTCAAAGAAGGCTATGCGGCCTCACTAAAGGACTATAAATGAAGTAGTTTGAATTCCATTTGAAGCACTCACAAAAAGCTAATTCGATATCTCTTGAAGCTGGGAAAAAGTACGAAGTGCAGGAAAGAAGGAAAAAGAAGTGAAAGTTTGGTCTAAGAAAAGGAAGGAAGGAAAATCAAAATTTTGGTGCATCTCTCTCTCTCTCTCTCTCGCGTCCTAGTTTGGAAGATCAAAGTTCTCTAGTTGATGTTGTAGCCTTTTGTTGCATGTTGTTGTTGATATAGGTCAAAGTTGTTGGTGATGGAAGCTTCTACCTCAAGAAGTTATATTGGGCCAAGATCGAAGTTTCTGAGTGAAGATCGAAGTATTTCAGTGAAGATCAAAGTCTCCAAAGCTAGGTCAAAATTTTTGGATCGAAGAAAGTGTTCCTACTATTGTTGTTGCTGCCAGGTCAAGTAGAAATAGGAAGAAGGCTGACTTGATGTGGAGGAAATTTTTTGTCAAGGTCTAGGGTCTTGGAATATCTCAGAAAAACTATTGAAGGAAGAATTATTGACTGGGTTTTCCCCTAGAGAACGATTTTTTCGTGGCTGTGAGCCTATATCTGGTGTCCATTGATTTGTGTTATTTCTTTGGTAAATGCATGATGAACTAAAAGAAAGAATATATAAAGAAACATAATAAGAAATCAAGAACATCATAAGTAATTATCAAGCATAAGAAAATATTTATGCCTTTCTGATTTTATGATTTTCTAACAAGGTTTCAGAGCTTTGGTAAAGAAAGAAGCTAAAAGTAGTCTCAAGCACTTGAATAAGGGATCATTCAAAAGGATTATTTCAAGGAAGAGGTCTACTATATTCAAGGAAAATTTCTAACAAAATCAAGGGATAGAACAAACTTGAAGGAGCCTCAAACTACAAATCTTGGAAGAAGAGGATTGACCTCATCCTTGAAAAGAACAAGGTACTCGACTTGGTGAAAGGAAAAGTAAAGAAGATAGAAGACTCCAGTGATGCTGATAAAGTAAAGTTAATATATTTGGAATTAGTGGCCATGAACCTAATGCTAGAAGGAACAAAGGACAATCTTGTCCCATTCATAGCCAACATTAACCATGCTCAAGAAATGTATGAATCCTTTTCAAAGTTATTCACTATTAAGAACATTGGTCAAGAAGCAAGCCTAAAGAATGAACTAAGGACCACGAAGATGCATTGGCATCCTTCATTGTGAAGATAGCAAGAATCAGAGATGACCTTTTGGCCATAGTTGAAATTGTTCCATGCAAAGAACTTGTGATCACTGCTATACTAGTATTGCCACCTACTTGGGGTGCATTTGCTACAGGATTCAATAGTTGGAAGGAAGCTCCCACTTTAAAGAACTATGGACCACTTGCAATTAAGAATAATTAAGAATTTCATCAGTTTCCAATTTTAAAGAACTATGGACCTTGCAATCAAGAATAATTAAGAATTTCATCAGTTTCAAATGCCTATGTTGCTCAACACAAAGGAAACTTCAAGAAAGCACCAAAGAGGAAGGCTGGCATGTCCAAAGTAGAATGTTATCAATGTCATAAGAAGGGTCACTACAAGAGTGAATATCTCGACAATCCAAGAAATAAGAAGAGGGAATGAGATCAAGCCAATGTTGCTGAAGAAGAACACTTAAAGAAATCCAAACTGAAGAATATGATATAAGGGACTTACACTACTAAGTCCTTTGCTTCTAGTCTTAGATATTCTATTTTGTTTTCTTTATGTTTAGGATTTATAGGTTTTAACATATTTTTGGAAAAGATATTTTATTTTTTTTTCATAAGTTTATAGGTATCCCTCAAGCTTTGGAGGGAGCCCACAACATCTCCCAAAGATAAGTATCTCATTTCGTTTCAGTTTTTGATTTCATGTGCTCATTTAAGTTTTCATTATATTAAATATTAATCATTATTCTCCCTTTATTGTCCTGATTAGGGAAACATCTGCTATATCGTCAAGGAGTATGAAACAGAGCCTCCCAAGACAAGGTTTGTCAAGAAACAAAGGTATGCCTCAAAACTACAAAATATTGATTTCTTTATAGTAAATGTTCATTCATTTGACAATCTATTAGCCTAGCACCGTTATGTCTAACTATATTTAATATTAATGATTCTTGTTTTGGGTGATTCATCACTTGATAAATCTACCCCCTCCTCATATTCTAAATTGATCTTATAGAAACCTAGGCAGGTTCTCTAGAAAACCCTAACCTAAGGGTCTGCTAATATTAATGTCTCAAAGCCTAATATTTCTTATGATTATTGGGAAATGTTATTTCAAGTTTGTGTTGATGATTTCATGTTTGGGATTTCGATATGATCATGAAAACCTAGCTTGTTAGGGTGGAAATGATGTTGTATGAAATCCCAAACCTTTGAAATTTTAATATAGTAGAATTTACTTTGTCACGGATCTTTAGGGTTTGGTTGGGCCTATAAGAAAATTCCTTGTTAGGTATTTAAAGTCCTAGGAATGAAACCCTAGGTTTATATATGTGTCCATGTAGTTGAAATATATAAACCCAGGTCGATATATGTCTAATATGTTGCCTAACATATGATATGCTTATGCATGATGATGAATTCCTAGATATGTTTTGACCTCATTATTAATGGTCATAAGTTTTAGGGTTTAATATAACACCTTGTCTGAGTTTGATATTGTAGGATGACGTTGAAATGAGAAAATATAGGGTTTGTAGCTAACCCTAGTGGATGTTAGTCATGTTGTTGATTAAAATTGTAATTTTTTCTTGGTTGTTAAAAGCTTACATATGATATCTAGGGTTTGTATGAAATCCTAGTAGGAAGTCTAACATATGAATTCTAAAAGTTGTTAATTACTTTGTAGATATATATTTGTTTGAATTGTTTCTAGGGTTTTCAATATGTTGTAGTAGCATATATCATACCATTGGTAGAAACATTGAAACCCTAGATGTAATGAAAGGTGTTGATGAAGTAGTCTAGGGTTTATAACAAAACCCCTAGCAATATGTTGAAGAGTATGTATCTCTTATTTGGGTATATGATATATATAAAGTTGAAATGCTTTTGTGATTCTGATATGACTAACTTCATGCTTCTATAGATTTGGTTTTACTTGTTATCTAAGTTGTGAGGTACATAATCTTCAAGATGGTGAAGAAAATCACAAGTAAAGTTGATGTGAAAGATGATAATGATGATAACTCTGATGATATGGATGGAAGCCCCTAAAGATTCTCCGATGTCGAAAAGAAGAAGAGATATCCTTGGGATTAAGAAGGACCCTGGATAGAGAAAATCTCCTTGGTTGAGAGGGAGAGCATACTTTTGATCCGAGAATGAAGTTTGAGGGATATGTTGTATGAAAAGAAAAGTATCAAAGATTTGGTTGATAGGCCTATCGTGTTTGACAAGAAACATCATGAAAACCTAGAAGGTTTGTGTTTATTTATGAATATGTGAAAGTATATTATTGGTTGGGCTTGTGTTTGTACAGGTGACTCTCTCGAAGGTTTTGATAACATGTTAGTTACCAATTAGTTTGATTGGGAGAGATTTTTTGTCCTTGATCTGTTGGATGAAGGAGTGTCGAGGCTTTGTGAGTGAAACATTGTCTGGGAGGACATATGGTCGGAACTTTGTGTTGATGTCTAGGTCTCAAAGTTGGAAAAGTAGTATTGATTATAGAGCTCTGATTTTTTTATACACACATGGATCCTTGGTTTTATGGTTAGCAAGTAAGCCCGATAGTACCTATAGAGGCTAAAAGCTTGAGTCCATATTAGTCCCACCTAGATAGATTCCCTTGACCAGGAATCTAGTCCATGGCATTGTGGTGCCTAAATTATAGAGAGACCAATGGATATATTTCCCTGGTCAAGAGTCTAGTCCATGGCATTACGGTGCCTAAAGTTCTTCATGGTTCATATAGTTGAGATCTTCCTTGTATTTGTATATAATGAATACCTCCCTAGTTAAGAGGGAGTGTTGGAAAATGTAACTAGATTCGGCCTTCATTAAATATATTTGATTCATCATGTAATGTACTTTTCAAAAGAATAAAGAAAATAATTTTACTTATTATTATTATGACTTATTAAAGCATGGGTTTCATGCTTGGGTCGCCATGTTTTAGTTCAAATTCCCCATTAAGGACTTCTAGGATTTATTTTGAGTTAATAGAGTGATTGTACTTTTAAAGAGACCCTTCTTGGGCTTTTGAATCATGAAAAAAGGTTAAGTGTTGAGTCAAATATGAATTATGTTGCCTCCAAGTCAACCTTAAGATTATCAAGTTGGCCTCAAAGAAGGCTATTCGACCTTACTAAAAAACTATAAATGAAGCAGTTCAAATTCCATTTGAATCAAACTCACAACAAGCTAGTTCGATATCTCTTGAAAAGTGTGAAGTGGAGGAAAGAAGGAAAAAGGAGTGCAAGTTTGGTCTTAGAGGAGGAAGGAAGGAAAATTGAAATTGTTGTGCATTTATCTCTCTCTCTCGAGCTCTGGTTTGGAAGATCTAAATTCTCTAATTAATGTTGTAGCTTGTTGCTGCTACTATAGGTCGAAGTTGTTGGTGCTGGAAGTTGCTACCTCAAGAAGTTTTATTGGGACAAGATCGAAGTTTTTGAGTGAAGATAGAAGTCTTCAAAGCTAGGTTGAAATTGTTGGGTCGAAGAAAGTGTTGTTACTATTATTGTTGTTGTCAGATCAAGTAGAAAGAGGAAGAAGGTTGACTTGTTGTGGAGGAAAATTTGTGTCAAGATCTAGAGTATTGGAATAGCTCAGGAAAAACTATTGAAGGAAGAATTATTGACTGGGTTTTCCCCTAGAGATGGGTTTTCCCCTCGTTGTGAGCTTATATATGGTGTCTAGTGATTTATGTGCTATTTCTTTTGTAATTTCCTGATGAACTAAAAGAAAGAAGATATAAAGAAACATAATAAGAAATCAAGAACATCACAAGTAATTATCAAGTATAAGAAAATCTTTCTGCCTTTCTAATTTTCTAACAACTACAACAACAACCCCAACCACATCCATCTCAAAGATCCACTCCCACACTCAACTACCTATACCACCATTTCCAAACCCACATAAGGAAGTAGCTCAGCCCACTTACAATGTTAAGGTATAACACTTCCTATCATCTCTGCTTGATCTCAATAGTATTCATCTTAGCTCAGGAAGAGTATTGCAAAAAATAGATTATTTTGATATCATTGAAGGGCAATATTTAGAAAAAAGAGGATTCAAATGAGAAACCAAAGAATCATGGGCTGCACTTGATGAAGAGCAGACATTAGAATCAAATATTGAGAAAGTTCCCTCATGTTTACCATCATTTCCTCCATGTGTTCAAGAGAATAATCAACAAAATGAGATATATTTTAATGTCATGGTAGAAGAAGACATGAAGAATGATCCAAATGAGAAAGAAAACCAAGGGAATCAAAGCTATATTGAGGTTTGGTTCCAGAAAATCAACAAGATAGAGCATCACTCTCTTCTTCAATAGTGCTTGATGTTGTCAAAGTCAAAGCATTTGGTCTCTAAAATTTAGGTACATGTCAAAGAATACATTTCGAGCCTACACATGAGTGTATATGTCATCTTGATGTGCACATGGCTCCATTGGAAGTATTCCTATACTTGAAAGAGATTTTCTTTTTCAAGTAGAGTAGGATAGAAAAAGAAATAAATATGAAAAATAACAGGGAAAAAATAAAATCTCAAGTGAAAACCTCCTTTGAGGCGCCTGAGATTAGCTCATTTATGGAAAATCTCCATGAGACAGTCAATGGGTTGGAAAAAAGAAAAGAAATATTATCCTAGGTGAAAACATCTTATGAGGTGCCTAGGCATGAAAACCTCATTGAAGCAAGTAGTAGGCCTAAAGAGAGGGGAAAAAAGGATGAAATCAAAATATATA
>APFE031350707.1:0-14427 GCA_000404065.3 Pinus taeda
CTTCAAATCATCCATATTAGCTTCCACATCATTCATATTAGCTTCCACGTCATTCATCTTAGCTTCTACACCTTTCTTTAAACAATCCATCTTAGATTCTGTTCCCTTTTGTGCAAGTGACACTTGTTGCACTTGGTCTCGTAATTTTGATATATCATGTTGCATTTCTTCCTCTTCTTCATGAGTCATGCTAGAGCTTTCAGGTCGCTACTAGGTGTTTCCATTTTCTTTCTTCGGGGCATCAATTACTGATAATAATGATTCACTATGCCCTTTGAATTCCTTAAAAATAATTTTTCAAACCAAGCTTAAGCAAACATTTAAAAATATATACACACCTTTTTTCACTTTGTAGGAGCTCGATATTGCCTCTGATGTATCTCTGTAATTTCGGATCACCTAGTTCTGACATTGTGACCTACAGTAGCCCCCTGTGTCCTCCTTCCAATGCCATTAGTTTGACCCCAATTGGATTCTCCAATGAAGAGTTATGCCAACTCTCCCACAGTGACCTGATTATAGACTAATTCAGTGGAGTGAAATTGTACGATGTGCCATGTGTCCCTGTTTTGACCTTTGGATCTAAAAAAATATATAAAACAAACTATAGTCCATCCGCTTTCTGTATCTTCTTACGAAATTTCAATCTGATACTCATAAAGAAAGTTATGACAATTTTCCCCAGGTCACCTTTTTTTAATGTAATACAGGATTTTGCAAAAGGACCAAATTCCTCAGTTCATATCTCCTAAAATATAGCGCAACAAGCTCTGAAATTCGGACCTGAGATTCAGTGTGATGTCGTATTAAATGGGTTTTTTTCTTAGCTTCTGAAACATCGTAGAAAAAAAGTTATAGTGAAAATGCCACGATGACCTGTTTGGAGTAGCGAAACCCTAGAATCCAAAGCTTTGATACCAAATGTTATGAAACCAGCTCAAGAAAAGATAGAAAGATAGATCAACGGCTTAAGAATATTCAGCCTATTCGATGGGGAAACCTCCTTTACATTACATAAATGAACAATCTTGGATGATTGCAAATGATATAAACCTCCTTTCTATTATATTAGAGTCTAAGGAGTCACAATATAACCCAACCGACCTAAACATAATAATATAAGCCACAAAAATAACAATAGAGGGATTCTATGGAGCACAGTAATAACAATATGGGGACAATAGGGGCACAACAATATTAATAAGGGGTACAACTACAATAGTAATGGGGTAATCACTAGTATTATAGGGACCCAACAAAATAAGTCTAATGTGTGCTAGATTAACAACACTGCAATGTAAAAGAAAGTCTAACATTTGTCATATTTCCTTTTAGTGCAAAGTCAAGCACATAGAAACATTGTAGATTGCGAATTCTAGCAAGTGCTAGATTTATGTCTACCACAAATACAACACGTTGCGAACAACAACATTGTAGAGTATAATAAATCTAACTTGTGTTAAATCTTCTTCAAACACAAAAACAAGCACATTAAAATTTGAAAGAAATGCAACACATGTTGTATTTCCTTCTAGCACAAACACAAGAACATAACAACATTTTAGGACTAAATAAGTCTAATGTGTGCTATTTTAACAACATTGCATGTAAAATAAAATCTAACATGTGTTAGATTTCGTTTTAGCGCAAACTTGAGCACATAGAAACATTCTAGAGTGAGAAATCTAGCAAGTGCTAGATTTATGTCTACCACAAATTTAAGCACATTGTCAACAACAACATTGTAGAGTATATGAAATCTAGCTTATGTTAAATTTTCTTCCAACACAAACACAAACACATTTTAATTTGAAATTATCTAACTCATGTTATATTTCCTTCTAGCACGAAAACAATAACGTAACAAACGTTTAGGACTAAATAAGCCTAATGTGTGCTAGATTAACACCATTGCGATGTAAAATAAAATCTGACATGTGTTAGATTTCCTTTTAGCACAAACTTGAGCACATAGAAACATTGTAGAGTGAGAAGTTTAACAAGTGCTAGATTTATGTCTACCACAAATACAAGCACGGTTCCAATAACAACATTGTAGATTATAAGAATGCTAGATTGTGTTAAATTTTCTTCCAACACAAACACAAGCACAATTTAATTTGAAAGAAATCTAAGACATGATATATTTCCTTCTAGCACAAACACAAGAACATAACAACATTTTAGGACTAAATAAGTCTAATGTGTGCTAGTTTAACAACATTGCAATGTAAAATAAAATCTAACATGTGTTAGATTTCCTTTTAGTGCAAACTCGAGCACATAGAAACATTGTAGAGTGATAAATCTAGCAAGTGCTAGATTTATGTCTACCACAAATATAAGCATGTTGCCAACAACAACATTGTAGAGTATAAGAAATCTAGCTTGTGTTAAATTTTCTTCAAACACAAAACAAGAACATAACAACATTTTAGGACTAAATAAGTCTAATGTGTGCTAGTTTAACAACATTGCAATGTAAAATAAAATCTAACATGTGTTAGATTTCCTTTTAGTTCAAACTCGAGCACATAGAAACATTGTGGATTGAGAAATCTAGCAAGTGCTAGATTTATGTCTACCACGAATATAAGAATGTTGCCAACAACAACATTGTAGAGTATAGAAATCTAACTTGTGTTAAATTTTCTTCCAACACAAACATGAGCACATTTTAATTTGAAAGAATATAGCACATGATATATTTCCTTTTAGCACAAACACAATAACATAACAACATTTTAGGACTAAATAAGTCCAACGTGTGCTACATTAACAACATTGCAATGTAAAATAAAATCTAACATGTGTTAGATTTCCTTTTAGCACAAACGTGAGCATATAAAAACATTGTAGAGTGAGAAATCAAACACATGCTATATTTCTGTCTACCACAAATACAAGCACGTTGCCAATAACAACATAGTATAGTATAATAATACTAGATACAATTTAATTTGAAAGAAATCTAACACATGTTATATTTCCTTCAAGCACAAACACAAGAACATAACAACATTGTAGGACTAAATAAGTCTAATGTGTGCTAGATTAAAAACATTGCAATGTATAATGAAATCTAACATGTGTTAGATTTCGTTTGAGCGCAAACTCGAGCACATAGAAAACATTGTAGAGTGAGAAATCTAGCAAGTGATAGATTTATGTTTACCACAAATACAAGCATGTTGCCAACAACAACATTGTAGAGTATAAGAATTCTAGCTTGTGTTAAATTTTCTTCCAACTCAACCACAAGCACATTTAAATTTGAAAGAATTCTAACAAATGCTAAATTTCCTTCTAGCATAGACACAAGAACATAACAACATTGTAGGAAGAAATAAGTCTATAATGTGTGCTAGATTAACAGCATTACAATGTAAAATAAAATCTAACATGTGTTATATTTCCTTTTAGCACAAACTCGAGCACATAGAAACATTGTAGAGTGAGAAATCTAGCAAGTGCTAGATTTATGTCTAGCACAAATACAAGCACGTTGCCAACAACAACATTGTAGAGTATAAGAAATCTAGCTTGTGTTAAATTTTCTTCCAACACAAACACAAGCACATTTAAATTTGAAAGAATTCTAACACATGCTATATTTCCTTCTAGCACAAACACAAGAGCATAACAACATATTAGGACTAAATAAGCCTAATGTGTGCTAGATTAACAACATTGCAATGTAAAAGAAAATCTAACATGTGTTAGATTTCCTTTTAGCACAAACTCAAGCACATAGAAACATTGTAGAGTGAGAATTATAGCAAGTGCTAGATTTATGTTTACCACAAATAAAAGCACGTTTCCAACAACAACCTTGTAGAGTATAAGAAATCTCGCTTGTGTTGAATTTTCTTCCAACACAAACACAAGCAAGTTTAAATTTGAAAGAAATATAAGACATGTTATATTTCCTTCTAGCACAAACACAAGAACATAACAACATTTTAGGACTAAATAAGTCTAATGTGTGCTAGATTAACAACATTGCAATGTACAAGAAAATCTAACATGTGTTAGATTTCCTTTTAGCGCAAAATCAAGCACGTAGAAACATTCTAGAGTGAGAAATCTAGCAACTGCTAGATTTATGTCTAACACAAATGCAAGCACATTGCCAACAACAACATTGTAGAGCAAGAAATCTAGCATGTGCTACATTTATGTCTACCACAAATACAAGCACATTTCCAACAACGACATTGTAGAGAGAGAAATCTAACATGTGCTACATTTATGTCTACCATTGTGTTAAATTTTCTTCCAACACAAACCCAAGCACAATTTAATTTTAAAGAAATCTCACACATATTATATTTCCTTCAAGCACAAACACAAGAACATAACAACATTGTAGGACTAAATAAGTCTAATGTGTTCTATATTAACAACGTTGCAATGTAAAACAAAATCTAACATGTGTTAGATTTCCTTTTAGCACAAATTCGAGCACATAGAAACATTGTAGAGTGAGAAATATAGCAAGTGCTACATTTATATATACCACAAATACAAGCACGTTGCCAACAACAACATTGTAGAGTATAAGACTTCTATATTTTGTTAAATTTTCTTCCATCACAAACACAAACACATTTTAATTTGAAAGAAATTTGACACATGTTATATTTCCTTCGAGCACAAACACAAGAACATAACAACATTGTAGGGCTAAATATGTCTATTGTGTGCTAGATTAACAACAATGCAATGTAAAATAAAATCTAACATGTGTTAAATTTCCTTTTAGCGCAAACTCGAGCAAATAGAAAAATTGTAGAGTGAGAAATCTAGCAAGTGCTAGATTTATGTCTACCACAAATACAAGCACGTTGCCAACAGCAACATTGTAGAGTATAAGAAATCTAGCTTGTGTTAAATTCTCATCTAACACAAACACAAGCACATTTAAATTTGAAAGAAATCTAACACATGCTATATTTCCTTCTAACACAAACACAAGAACATAACAACATTTTAGAACTAAATAAGTCTAATGTGTGATAGATTAACAACATTGCAATGTAAGAGAAAATCTAACATGTGTTACATTTCCTTTTAGTGCAAACTCAAGCACATAGAATCATTGTAGAGTGAGAAATCTAACAAGTGCTAGATTTATGTCTAGCGCAAATACAAGAACGTTTCCAACAACAACATTGAAGAGTATAAGAATTCTAGATTGTGTTAAATTTTCTTTCAATGTAAAATAAAATCTAACATGGGTTAGATTTCCTTTTAGTGCAAACTCGAGCACATAGAAACATCGTAGAGTGAGAAATCTAGCAAGTGCTAGATTTATGTCTACCACAAATACACGCACGTTGCTAACAATAACATTGTAGAGTATAAGAAATCTAGCTTGTGTTAAATTTTCTTCCAACACAAACAGAAGCATATTTAAATTTGAAAGAAATCTAACACATGCTATACTTCCTTCTAGCACAAACACAAGAACATAACAACATTTTAGGACTAAATAAGTCTAAAGTGTGCTAGATTAACAACATTACAATGTAAAATAAAATCTAACATGTGTTAGATTTCCTTTTAGCACAAACTCAAGCACATAGAAACATTGTAGAGTGAGAAATCTAACAAGTTGTGATGGATTTCTCACACAAAACAATCTCATACTCATCTCCATATCCCTCCACTTGCTCCTCCCCATCTAGGAGATGCATATACATGTTTATAAAACTCATTAAGTAAATTGTCTCTCTCACTCGTGTGAAATCCTGGGTTTTTGTTAGATTTCCCAAACTATGCAAATAGAACAGAGTCTAACATTATCATCAAGAAAAAAATTCCCTCTCTATGCTGACTAAATCTAGAGTTAAGATGGATCTAAAGGAAAAGCTTGCACCTTGAGAAATTTGATCCCTTTGTATGCTATCTAAATCTAGAGTTAAGATGAATCTAAAATGGTTCAATTATTAACAATTATAATTCTTTTTTATTTTATTTTATATTTATGTAATTTGACTAAATTAACAAGTTTAAATAGCATTACATAACCTTAGAACATCTCATTCACTTTGGGCTAAAGTCTCCCATGTAATCATTCATGTTGGACTAAAGTCTCTCCATGCAATTATTTAAATTTGTAGATATATATTTTTATTTTAATCAATAATATTTAATATAAAGTAGAAAACATAAACTTGGAAAAGCCCATTAAATATTATAAATATCAAGTAATTACAATGAATTTTAACCAATTTAAAATTATAATTTTATATTTTTTATTAATAGAAAATTTTTCAAAACAAAGAATTGAATAATAATAATAAAAGTTTATTAAATATATGGTTACTTATTTAATTTTATAATATGATATACAATAATACATGAAAAATGTAATATAATTTCAAAAATTGTAATTAATAATTTTAAAATTACTAATAAAAAAATATTAACATACCAAATTCTTTATTATTATTAAAATTTGTAGATATTTATTTTCATTTTAATGGATAATATTTAATATATAATGAAAAGTATAAATTTGGAAATGGCAACCCATATTATAAATATTAAGTGCATTATAATGTAATTTGAACCATTTAAATTTATGATTTTATATTTTTAATTTAAAAATAAAATTAAAATTAAAACATATAATTAATTAAATTTATGATTTTACATTTCTAATTAAAATAAATTCAAAACATAGAATTAATTGAAAACATATTTTTTTTAAATAATATGTAATCTTATTCTCAAATATAATAAGCAATATAAAATTGATTAGTTTGATAATTCTACAATTGGGGAAAATGGTTACAATTGTATATTTTCTCCTAACTCTTCACAAAATGAATAACCTAGTGTGAACGCAAATCAAGATCAATTAGTATATAAAAACTTAAAATAAATTTAAAGAATAATTAAATTTTCGTTAACATTTTAGGAAATATAAGAAATTTCTCATTTTCAGATATTATTGAATTTGACCCATGTTACTATTTTTGGAGAAAAAATTCTTTAACGACGTAAGGTCATGGAAATCAAATGAGCAAAGGAAATGTAAAGACAAATGATGTTTATACTGGTGATATTCACAAAAGAAAGAGGATTGAAAGGGGTGCAACCTTAGAGGAAACAATAACCCAAGAATAACTATAAAGAGAATGAATGTTCAACAAAAAAACAAAGACTAAATATGCCATCATTTCCTTTGCATCATCAATTTCAGAAACTTAAATCCTCAATGCATCAATTTCAGAAAAATAACTTTTCTTAAACACTTCGTATCATGTTTTAGTTAAGAAGATTTCCATTTTCACAAGTAATTTTGGACATCCAAGACTTCATATCCATACTTAAGAGTTTTCACATTCCATGCTCATGAACAAGTTAGTTAAGAAGATTTCCATTCTCACAAGTAATTTAGACATCCTAAGACTTCCTATCCATACTTCAGAGTTTTCATATTCCATGCTCATGAACAAGTTACATCTCTTCACTAACTGACCAATTTTTTTTAATGAAAAGTACCTTGTTGAATGCCTCAATGCATCGAATTCCCACTATTAAACAAAGGGTATTCCTCTAAAGCGGAAACGAAAGCTATCCAGTTAAGAAGATTTCCATTCTCACAAGTAATTTAGACATCCTAAGACTTCTTATCCATACGTCAGAGTTTTCACATTCCATGCTCATGAACATGTTACATCTCTTCACTAACTAACCAATTTTTTTTAAAGAAAAATACCTCCTTGCATGCCTCAATGCATCGAAATCCCACTGTCAAACAGAGGGTATTCCTCTAAAGCGGAAACAAAATCTATCCTACCATATCAGGCTTTGGATAGAACGCTGGGTAAAAGAGATGGATTTGGTCTAGGATAAGTCTCTCGATAAGGAAAAGAGGTCCTCTGCATGGCACTGGTAGAAGGGAGTTACCTAAAAATCTATCATGAGTTATCTAGAAACCCCATACGAAAACATCACATGTGTTTTCTTATTGAAGGATGGGCTTCCTCTCATAACCCAATAATTCATTGCTGCCATGTATCCCTTACAGAGGCTCTATCTTTTGACACTATTATATTAAAGGCCCATTGTTGATAATATCAGCAATATTCGAAAATATCGCAATATTTTTGGCAAAACGATATATCGCCAAGAACATATCGCGATATTTCCAAAATATCGGCAAAATATCCCGATATTTTGAAAATATCGGCTATGTTTAAAATTTTGAAAAAAAATAATTTTTATGCTTGTTGATATTTCCTGATATTTTGCTGATATTTTCGCCGATATTGTCGATAAGATGTTTTATGGACCCTCGCCGATATTTTGCTGATACCGATATTTTCAACACTTCTTTCACCTACCCTGTTGATCACATGCTCCAAGTACAAACTCAAAATATTATATGGAAGACACATGATCCTCATGGATGGGAGACATAACATATACGTTTTCTTGGAGAGTTTCTTTCCCTGCCATTCTTACATTCTTCCTCATGCTGAAAGAATGTATGCCATTCTTACATTCTTCCTCATGGTGAAAGAACACATGCCTCCATAGCTGGAATTCAATAAAACCAACCTACGAAGCCAATGATCTTGAAATATGTGTGATTTTGTGCCAAGATAGAGGTGTTGTGGCATAAGTGGAAGGAAGGAATTTTTTTAAATTTAAAGACAGAGTATAGTAAGAAACATGAAATCTCATTACGCACTAGTTTAAATCAATGTTCACTACAAATGAGATAAGGTGCCCTTCAAATCACATTATAAACTAGTCTGAATCATCACTGCATCGAGCCACGGTATACGAATTGTAAGGATACCCAAAGAGCAGCAGTAGCTAAAATTCTTTATGCCAACACTATGGAACTAGAGGGAATGGATTCAATGGAGATCAAGACCTTGCGTTGTGCTTTTCTAAGTGGAAGAGGTCCCTAGAAATTAAAATTTTCCTAGAGATAGGGACAAGTAACTAATAACAAGCGGAAGCACTAACAATGTATCAAGGAGTCAGGTTCCTGAAGGACATTATGCAAAGGTATGTAGTTACTGTTGAGGACTCCAACATAATCATAAGATCACTGAAGCAGCTCCCTCCTCCTAAACCCTGGAATGCATCTATCATAAAATGGTCCTGCTACTCAATGCATTTAAATAAGTCCACTATTTTTAGGTTAGAAAAAGATTCAACTCCCAAGTCAATCAGATGGCTAAGTAAGCAATTTCAATTGAGGACTCCAACATAATCACAAGATCATTGGAGCAGAAAAGAGCTCCCTCCTCCTAAGCCCTGGCATGCATCTATCATAAAATGGTCATGCTACTCAATGTATTTAAATAAGTCCATTATTTTCAGGTTATAAAAAGATTCAACTCCCAAGTCAATCAAATGGCTAAGCAAGCAGTTTCAGAAGACAAAGGAACCCTCTGAGTATGTATTGAGGGGGACAAAAATCCCTCTACACCTTAATAACATCATCAATAAAAGGTCCCAAGGAGAGGAAGCATGAAAGGTGGCACTCTCTACCCAAATTATGATACATGGAAACAAAAGGAGTTTGGCTCACCAAATAAGAAGGCACAAGGATAGTTTGCTAACAGAGAGTTTGATAACCGAGAGAGTTTGCTAACAGGGACAGTTTGATCATATGTTCCAAGTACAAACTCAAAATACTAATGGAAGACAGGTGATCCTCATGCATTGGGGACATAACATATACATTTCCCTGGAGAGGCCTGAGACTGAATCATAGCTTGATATTCTTTTTAATTACAGATTTCCTTGACAACACGTTAGCATTCTTTTTACTTGCAGATTTCTACAGGCTTGGGGTCCTCTGGAAATTCTTCTAGAGTATTAGCTTCTGGGTTATGATCTTCCAGTGATTTTTTTTTAATTATTTGTGTTTATTATTATTATCTTCTCACTGAACGTCTTGGTAGGCTAAAATTTCACCTCTTCCCACTTTGAAGTAGAATGATTTAAAATAAAATGATTTGTTGATATTCCTACTTGGGAACAAAACTGGCAGTTAAGTTCTCATATTTGGCTGCTCCTAGGATTAATCATTACATCATAGATGTGCGTAGGTTATACATTAGAAATATACAGTCATGCATATCCCTTATCATTGGGAAGTACAAATGTCATAATTCAATGGAGCACATGCTTTACTATTGTTAAGGTGAATTACAAAACATGAAGTACAAGTTTGATACATCTTTGAAGTCAAGTCCACTAAGAACTAGGAACTATGTATGATCAACGAGGATTTTGTAGGTCTAAAAAATCCACAGTTGTGAATAATTATTCCAAATACATTCCCAGGTGGACAAAGTTGCAATGGATCTTGAGCATTTGTTAGTTACTTGAGCACTGAAGAGGTGCCTTTGCATAATGAGTAGGGTCTCGGCTGATGATCATCAACTTTTCTACTTGTGCCATCTCAATGCTCAAGACAAGGCTTTGAGTAGTGACAAAGTACAAGTCAGTGAGTGTGAGAAATAAGGGAGAGCTGCTAAGTTTGGCTATGCCACTACCACAACTACATCTAGTAGAGCATACTTTGGATGAAAAGGCACCCTGCATCCTCTTGGGGTTATCTAATATGTTGTGACCTCAGGATGATGGTAATGAAGGATGGAACTTCCAGTGGTAGTTATGTTTGCCAATGTTTTGGGATGGCCTTCAAAGCTAATCAATAATGACCCTCCCTGTTCTACTACGGTGCAGGTGTTGAAATGCAATATCATTTATTGTTCATTGTTTTGTTGATGTGACTCACCCTTCAAGGTTTTAATTATGTTGATGGTTGTACTGGACTTTGGGCCAAGGGTCTATTTTGTTCATAACTTCATATTTCAGTTGGATCTAGACATTTAGTGCATAGGGGATTTTTAATGTTTCTCCTATGTTGACATTATGGTGGTGGTCAATCTATTCAAGCCACACATTCACACAATGGGTGGTGGATGATGGATCTAGTGGGCAAGTATGGGTTTGTTGGAGGGTTACATGTTTGAGGTGGCATTTAACTGGAGGGAAGAAGATTGATAAAATCAAAATTTGTGACCAAGTTCCTGGTGCAGACAAGGAACCTTGGAGGGGCTGTTAAACCAATATTTGTACGAGGAAGAAGGGAGGCAGCCCTGTGCCCCCAACATGGCTGACATAGAGGGGATCAGAATATATGCAGAAAAGATAGAAGTCAAAGGCCAAGGAGAAAGAATATGAACCAAGTAGACTGCACCAAATCTTTATAGGGGGTGCTCAACACAAGCTATTGCACCTATTCAAGTGAACCCAGTCATATTAACTGCAAAAAAGGATTTTAATAAAAGAGAGAAGAGCATCTTTATGTTGGCTGCCTCTAGAAGCAACAAAAGAAAATATTAGAGTGTGATAGGAGAGGTTATTTTCATTTGAGTGCAATGCTTAATAAAACTTAGACGACCATTTTTTCCTGAAATGCAATAAAGAGAAGCATTAAAACTTACTACACTGGAATTTTGCATAAGAGACACATAAGCTTGAATGTGATAATAAGATAGTGATTAAAACACAGTTAATAGGCTTATAAAAATTTATCAAATACCATCACACAAATGGCATGGTTAATATCAGCAAAAGGCACGACTATTAGTGCAGCAACAATGAAGCATTTAGCACACGAAGAATACAACAATGCAGCAGCTAGATATAGTATTTGAAAATGAAAAATAGAAGATACTGGAATGCCATAGTTGACATTGTAACATAGTGCTTGGCATAGTTAAGAAAGAAAATAAACATAGTTAGAAAAGGCTATTGATTGCAACAAAGTAGGCACTTGGACATATCGAATTCAGATGTCCCATTTGTGGTTTGATATTCATTTTTTTTGCTCTGCATAATGAATTTTCGGAGGAAACCCATTGGTTATTTCCCCTCATTCTGAGAATGGTAGCCAGGGTAAACTGGATTCTTCAGGGCTTAAGGCTAGCTTAATTGTCAGCAATTAGCTCATGAAGAGAAAAATCATGTCACAAAATGGAATATGAACCCAGATGTAGGAGGATAACTACTTTCCTCTCAACAACTGGAGCTACACCCAATTGACCTGTGGTTTGATAATTGGCTAAATTTGATATATCTTTGTAAGACAATTATCTCATGGGGAGTGGGTACAACGGATGGAGAATTACTTTAGATCAAGTCAGAAATGTGAGAGTAAATAGCCATTAGAGAAAAATCTATGGGAGACAACTTTTTTGTGTATGTAGAGAAGGATACTAAGAGCAAGGCTTAATGTGAAAAGGTGGTGGTAGGAAAAACAAAGAAAGGAAAACAAAGATCGAGGGGGTAAACAGAAATATCTCCTCTTGTTTATATATTTTGTTGATTTGAAAAAAAATCTTACTCATTTTCATTCTTCTTCCTTGTCTGTTTGTTGTCCCATTTTCCACTGCTATTGACTTCTTTCTCTTTGAAACTAGCCCATTTCTTTATCTCTTTATGTCCTCATCCATTCTCTTTCAAAATGTTTCGATTAAAGGTTTGCTCCATGAATTTCACATAAACTCATTATCGATATCTATTGATCTTCACCATTTGAGTCTCAGTAGGACCATTTTTGTCTCTGATACCTATTGCCATGGTTCTTTCATACCTTCAAAGGAGAAGCAGCTTCAACATGCACAACCATGAGAAAAGCACTAGGAAAAGAGGAAGAAGACAATGGAGATGTAGGACAACAAAAATCTCTCTATCTCTAATTGACTAATTGCAAATAAATGATAATCTCAAAGTGTGGTAATTGAAAGGACAACTTCCTTCAGAGTAAGTTCATTTTTTCCGTTTTTGAATGTAACATGGCATATTAAGGTTTAGGAATCCCCTGATAGGAAAGTATCTTTGAATTTAACACAACATATTAAGGTTTAAGAATTCCTTGATTGGAAAGTACTACTAACAAACACTTAAAAATGGAATTGCCATACGCTGCGATATCAATGATGGTTGGATCACCAAGAAACTAGTATTGTTATGTAGCATGAAGGGACTATTAAATTTGAAGACAGAGTATGGTTGGATCACCAAGAAACTAGTACTGTTATGCAGCATGGATGGACTGTTAAATTTGAAGACAAAGTATAGTAAGAAACATGAAATCTCATTACGCACTAGTGTTATAGACATTTTTGGGCACTTCAACCCCAATCACAAATGTCCATAAACTGAGGGCTCCTAAGTCCCTAAAAGCGTTGCTTCACTGCCAAAAGGAACAAGGTCAACTTATTACATCATCTCCCAGAAGTTCTCCACTGAAATCTGCTCATAAATGGTCAAAACTGGACCATACTGAAAGCTCAATGTAGAGGGTGCGATGCATATCACCTTCCCAATGTAGAGGGTGCGATGCATACTGTTTTGCTCCTCTGTAGGGTGCGATGGTCGGGAATGGAAAAATGGCAAGGACAAAAATGCGAGGTGGAAGATCATCGAATCTTCCAGAAGCTTCCCCTCTGACACTTGCCACTCCATTTTCGACCAGGGATGAGTACGAGATCATCATTCTCCAAGTGGAAGTAGGAACTATCAGAGAGAGGACACTAATCAAGATCCCAAAAGATGACTCACCTCTCTGTAATCATCTATATATGGATCCCTCATCACAGAGATCCAGAGGCTGGAATTTGTATCTTGTAGAGAAGTTGTTGGTTTTCTGGTGTAACTTCATAGTGTTGGGTGATCTAAGCTTTACTTGAGGTGAAGAAGGGCTTTCTTTCTGGAGGATGATGCTGGGTCAGAACATATGGTTGTAATCCTCTTTCTCTTCTTGATCTTAATAAAGCTATTCAAGTTCTCCTCCATATTCTTGTATGTTTGTTTATAAATGCATTTGTATGGTTAACACATATCTGGTCTTGTGTTATTTATGAATATATATCTTTGTTCTTCGATAGTAGTATGCTGCTTTGATTCCATAGGTGCTCGTTGAAGTTGGGCAGACGAAGAAGAAGTGGCAAAGATTAATTAGGAAGGAGAGGAATCAAACAAGGAATCCAAGCGCAAGACTAAGGTTGGTCTTCTTTGTTCCGCTCTTATCTATTTTCATAAAGGAAAGAGAAAGTAGACTTTACTTGTTTGTTTCTAAGATAGCTACCAGTCTTAGTGGGAATAACAGCTCTGAGTGGACACTATTCCCGATAACAAAATGGCGACTCCATTGGGGAGAGAATAGATTGTTTGTTAGCCTATCTTTGTTTCTTTTATAAACTTACAGACGGAGCCTAAAGTCAAGCCAACTAGCCTTCAAACTGCATTTGTTATACAAATGCAAAGTAGATCAATTCTACTTCAGTCTATCTCCGGGTTTTGTTTATGAATTAAACAATAGATCTGCAAACGTTCTAATTGCCCTAAGTGGTGGCTCTAGTAACCTCCTTA
>APFE031350711.1:0-11472 GCA_000404065.3 Pinus taeda
TTATCCGCGCCAATCACTGAGATCCTCAAAAAGGGGCACGCCCATTGGCGCTCTGTCCTAGAACAACACTCGCGCCAACTAAGTTCGGTAATGATTTTTGGAAAATGCGCCCCCATATGTTTTTTCCTTTCAGATCATGAAGTCTTTTGAGGGAAAAAATCCATCTGATAGAGGTTGAGAGTCATCATCTATCCTTGACATCTATCCTTAGTAGCTTTTCAGAGATAATGTCGATCCACAATGGGCATCCTGGTGCATTGAATCTTCCTCCCTTCTCCATTTATAAAAGTCTGTCCTCATGCATTAGATAGGGGGGGTTCTGGGTGTTCTGGAGTTCTAGAGTAATGCTAGTTGTGATTATGCTTGTCTGGAGTGATAGTAAGAGTCTTGAAGCATAGGGAGGTTATGCTGTCGGAATCCTGAGAGAGAGAAGGTCTATTGCAAGGCATACATCGCTGCTCGCCCAGCCAGAGAATAGGTTCAACGTCAGAACCTTGGTTGTATCTTTCTCTGCCTATTATTCATTAATAGATGACTATTGTTATGGTTCCATTCTCATTTGTCTCATGATGGTTAATGTGAATTACATCGTTTCTGACTGATGTATAGTTTCTTTTACTAGATTTCACGCTTGTGTTTGTTCTCTCTTTGCATGTGCAGGTGTCCCTCCACGAGGATAGTGGAGGATCGTGACCGACCAGAGCGAAGGAGTGAGAGCGGCATCTCTTCCTCAAACAAATAGCACTGGAATCCAAGTAGGTGTTCATTACCCACTTTTTAATTGCAACTAGGAACTTGCAAAGTAGCATTGATTGATTGTTGTTAGACCCATTTTGGGCTAGTGGGATCGCCTCTGTCCGCAGAGGGGATTTACCTGTTTAACAACATAGATCGGGGAATATGAAATGGATCAAGTGATTTTCGATCTAGGATCGGACGTGAATGTCCTGCCAAAGCAGACATGGGAGTGCATGGGCAGGCCTGCATTACAATGGTCTCCTATTTAATTGGGAATGGAGAACTGGAAAAAGATCCAACCCATGGGGAGATTGCACGGAATAACGGTAGATATCGAAGGTGTGAGCACGCTTGTAGATTTTTAAGTGATAGAGATTGTTGATGACAACAATCCCCATCCCATGCTACTAGGAATATATTAGGCCATTGACATGAATGGAGTGATAAATCTAAAGAAGCGCAAGATGACTTTTGAGAAAAAGTCACTACATGTAGTGGTACCTTTAGACCCTACGGAAGGATCGCACTACACAGAGCCAGTGCGTGACTACGAGAGCGATGACTGTTTCTTTAAGATAACCACATGAGTGTAGGATTGGGTGAATCCAATAGTGGATGGTAGGATTTCGTGGAAGCGCAAAAGCTCCTGCACCTCAAATTTAGACGAGGAGAAAGAATGGTGGAAGAACCGGTTACACGAGGTAACCACGCTTAATTGCAACATGATGAAAAGGTCATTGCGCTACATGACATTAGAGGTAAGAGATCTACCTGTGTATGATGGATTGATCTAGGTGGATGATTTCTTAAAACAATTTGAAAAAAAGGTACTGAAACAACAATGTTTTGACGCTCTGAAATGGGTACTGGTAGCTACGCCCGCAAGATGGTGGGGTACACATCAAAGAAGTTTTTAGGACTGGTGAAAATGCAGAAGGATGATGCTCATGTGGTTTGGAAAGCCTCAGATACGGATGAAAGCTGGGTATGACAGATGAAACAGCCTACCCACCCACCTCTCCAGATGGGTTCAGGTGTATGGTGCGCAACCTGCACGAACGAACACTGTCCTTGCGATAGGGAACTTGACAAACAAGAATGAGAAGGAAAGACAATGGTGTGAATGACCACAAAGAAGTATGATAATACCAAGCACGCCAAAGATTATCTGCGTGGAAGCCTTTGACAAATTATGTGAAGTATTGAACACGGTCTACCAAGTGAAATGCACTGAATGGGACCTGCGTGTACCAGTGGTTCTATGGACTTATAGGACCATGTGCAAAACCCTGACCATGTGGGCACTTCCAAAACTGAAGTATGAAGTAGATGTTGTCATCCCTATGGAGCAGTCAAAACCTAGACCGCACACAGTAGCACCGATAGATACAATGGTTCGCGAAGCTCAGAAAGGAGGGATCACACAACCACAAGAAATAGAACGCATGGGACTTGAGGAGGAAATCCAATAGGGAAACCTTAGACTCCATGAACTTGAAGAAACAAGGGTACGGTTAAGGAAGAAAATCACTTTGATGGACACAAAAGTCAAGAAGATGGAGGACAAAATAAAGAAATACTTTCTCAATAAAAAGACTAGAATGGTAAGGTAGGAGGCGTGCGATCATGATGACAGGGTTAAGGTCTATTGCCATAAATTGATGAGTCTGATTCCTTGGCTTGAACCGCATATTGCTAAACATAGTGACCAAGGTAGCGGATTGCAAATGGTGAAGTGCGCGATGCCAACTGTAACAATACAAGGTGGGGATTCTCGAGGAACCATGATAGAGGACATGATGGAACTCCACATGGGTAGTGCGACCACCTGACTAACCTAGGGAAGGATGGTCTTAATGCTCTAGGCAATTGAAAGGGAGCGCGAGACTATAAACTATTCTGCACAAGAGCTGCGCAATATTGGAGATGCGCGTAGAAGCAGAGAGTCACAAGGTCTGCGACCGCACACGGGGGGTTGCACTACCATGCAGGCTAGCCAGGAAGTGACCGTTGAAGTCACTATTCACAATGAGATGCTCTACTTGAGGGAAAATGGAGTGGGAGGCAGGCATTTAAGATGTGATTTATGGGCAAGATTTGGGAAAGTCTGCTGCCAAGAAAGAATTAATGAACCGGAATTGGGGGAATAGTCGAATTCAAATTCAAAAAGAACTATAAAATACAAAGGGATACCCAGCAAACAGCACTTGGTCATTTGAAAATTGAGCGATTGAGCAGAGACCTAAGTATTGTGAGCCGAGCATTGATTAAGCCCCTGAATTTGTGAGTGATATATTGATGCACAACTACAATGACAACAACTAAGGATGGTATGGGGATAGAAGAGGTGATTATCGACGAGGCCACACAGGCCCTAACCATGGATGATGTTCCAAAAGGCACCAGGATTGTGGCTGAAATCCCAAAGTCATCGTGCATGCCAAGACCCAAGAAGGATAAACAAGCAATGGCTCCCGTACACATGTCCCCCTGGAACCTGCTGCACAACAAACTGTCAATGGAAGAGAAGGGGAAAGCTATCACTATAGAAATAGATGAAGAAGAAGAAGATTTGCAGGATATTCTCATCATATAAGAATAATATGAATCCATGGAGTTAGATACTCAACTTGTGCATTTGGTGACTAAACTACCCGCCTATGTCCCCCCGTGAAAAGGGAAGGGAAAAGTGCCCAAGGACCTGGACGAGACCAAGATTTCGTTCCAGATCTCGCTCCTCCCATATTGCATTATGTTTGAAGGCACGCACCTGGGCTACATGTTGACCATGAAATTTGAAGATCGGGACCTCGCTGACTGCGAGAAGTTCCCTCACCTTGAGACCAGAAACCTCATGAAGTAGAGCACTGCGGGGGTGGTGACAACATTAGAGCTGTAGAAGTGGTTACACGGTGTGGAAAAGGCTGGGCTGCTAAACCTACTATGGATGTCGCATTTCCACTGTTCCACAATAACCATTTTCATCATCATTCAATCACTCTTTCTAGTGCATGATGAGTATTTATGGCTGGAGGATCCCATCCCCATCACGACAGACTTGATTCATTGCATTTCCCAGCTTCCATACAAAGGAAAGGATCCCGCGACTATATTGGAAGGGAAGGGTAGTGATTTGGCCCTCGCAAAGGCCATGAGGATGAAGTACAAGCTGGAAAATAAGAAGAGGGTTTACGCCATCTCCAGCATCAAGGAAAAAGTAGTACACGTAGCAACCTAAATCCTTGCAGGCAAAGTTATGCACAAGTGTTGCACCGACGAGGTACCTGTGTCAATGGTCGTACTGGCCGAACAAAGTGCAGAGGGGGTCTAGTTTAATTGGTCTAAATTCCTCTAGTTAGAATTTATATAGAATTTCCGCGAAGCCCAGGAGCAGGGTAAAACCTTCCACTATGCATGGTTGTTGTTGTTAATAGTGCTGGTAGCATGAGAATTTCCGGAGGACAATCAATTCCTCATAATCGACAAAGACTTACTAGAGGCTGCAAAGTACGCTTCGCTCTGGGCCATGAAGGAGGCTACAAGGATACATGACAACAAGATCTTCTGGGTGCTCATGGAGATGAACATCTGAATGTGGATCAACCATAATCCGTGGTTGTCGCCCACGGTTTACAACAGTCTGTAGAGTTTTACAGAATTTAAGGAAAAAATGCACAACATATATATAAGGGTGCGAAAGGATTCAATGAAGCAGTGGACAAAGCTACCCTTTGTAGCCACTGAGGATGCCATTTTCAATGTCTTATAGGCATGGCCTCTAGAATTGTGTGCCATGGACATTGCAGAACTCAAGAGGTTGGCAGTACAAAAGAAGAAAGATGATGCCAAGCTGTGTATCACACAGTTGACTAAAAAATGACAGAAGGAAACAACATCAGCCGAAGTGCGGGTAGCATGAGAAGCGGCACAAAAAGCAGCCGAGTAGGAAAAGGCCACAACAATAGAAACAACACAGGAAGCAGTTGCAAAGGTGGCCGAGGGCCAAACAACGCCTTCGCAAGGTCTGGTAGTAGAGGAAGCAGAAACAAAAGAAGGAGGCGTGGACCCATGAACCGTGTCCACACAATTGAAGCACCAACACCTAGCAGAACGGGCAGGATCATAGAAGAAGGTCAAGGCTTCACAATTGTCCATTGACCCGATTACCCTAACCGAGGGTACTCTGAATGACATTGGCGAGACGGTGTGCGATGTCACAAATGAGGATCTCAAAGATTTCATCCAAGAGAACTAGATTGTGTTGGCAGCCCTCAGAGTGGAGTTGCAAGAATTACAGGTGTGCCCCCCTTAGGTTGGTACCCTTTCAACCAACCTCGCAGTCAGATCCACAGAACAAGAGAGATGTTGTGCACGTAGATGGTGAACACAATAGTGCTGTCGGACAGGACTCTAGTGACATAAAATGAGGATGAAAGGTTTTCGGTTAGCATGATGAAAGGTATTAGTGTTAATCAAGCTGCCCTTCTACATGAGACACTATATCTATTGAAGGATGGGATAACGGCAGAGCTGCACGTTAGGGAGAGTCGCGTGCTCCAAGTCCTTGGCGAGTAGAAGATAAATATGGGGCAACTCAGCTTGCAACGTGATGACTTGGTGTCGCAAAATCAACAACTGGTGCAGGTGATAGATGATGGTTGCCGAAGCACCCTGGAGCTAGCCATCCTAGCAGATCTACTAGTGGAGGTTCAGATCCACAGGTTAGTAGCATGAGTCCATGAGGCTAGGGAAGAAATGACAAAGGTTCAGCTAGAGATGAATCTTTAGATCGTCAAACTGCAGTTAAAGGCACAACCATCTACTCCCTCGGAAGTTATAGAACAGCATGCTGGTGCTATCACAGCAGGATTGGAGGAAATTGGAGGTGCAATGTGAGACTGCACCAGCATGTTGGAAGAATCACATGAGGTCCTCACCACTCTACAGGAGGACCCCAACATCCAATGCTTAGAGAGAGAGGCATGAGAACTCAAACAACAGTATGACAGTGTCCAAGGAATTACACAGACAGTGGTCCTCACCCAGTGGCTTGTGAGGATGTAGCAGGCTAAAGGACAGAAGGAGTAGGTGGACGCGACATGACATAAGGAGGCAGTTCCAAAAGTACACGTCCAGCCTTGGATCAATGAGGCCTTCACCATCACGACAAACATGAAAGGCAAGCTCATGCACATACAAGGGATGCACACATTAATGCAGAGAAGCACCCTAGACGAAGAGGTCTCAGAATAGCGCATGCAATAGATCCAGCAAGTAGCAGCTCATTGTGTTGTTGACCTCTGCGTAGTTCAAGAACAGTTGGAGGGACTCCACGCAAATATCGCCACGCCAACAGAGTGACTCAAGGGTGGGTCACAATGTTTATGTTGGGGTCCTATTGGGCATGGAATTCCCCCCCAAGGCATGTTTTAGGGCTCAAAGCCCAAGTTTTGACCCAATCTTGTTGTAAAGCTCTGCGAATTGCAAGCGTGGAGTGCGAAAAGTATGATAGAGTCACAGGCTTGTCCCCCCTAGTTTTGTAATGTAATGTCAGCTGGATAGACCTACCTATGGTCCGTAGACCATGGGACTGTATAAGTAGAGTGAAGCTCTAAGTGTAAAAGAAGAAGAAGTAGAGAGAGAGAAGGAAGGGTCTAAGTAATGAAGTGAAGTGTGTCTTTGGGTTGTAGAGTAGGAGAAGGCTCGACGGTTGAGTGTGCAGAGGCCTAGTAGTCCGCAACTGAGTACATAGACCCTTGCAGCTGAGTACGCAGGGTGAAGTCAAGTCTGTAACCAGAGAAGGAATTAATAAAGAGAAGTTTGTTATAATTTTGTGTATCTATTCTTGGGTTAATGCATGCTTGATATAATTTTCAAATATACTATTTATTTACTACGCACACCTGTATGAATGGTTTATGTTGTTAAGTATAACTTAAAGCACGCAAGTTGGCTAAAATAATCAAGTAACCTTGGAATACCAGTAAGGACTTGGGTAATAACATAGAAGCACATCGTTTGTCCACAGAGTACAGTTGCACGAAGGCAGTATATCAAGCTGCGAGGTACGAGAAAGTGTGCAGAACAACTTGCACATAGGGTCGAACCGCAGACCACTTGAAATCATCAGACATCTCTAGGGTGTAGAAACCTGGTTCTAGCACCCTCCCATACTACTTTAGGTGAGACCTCAGTCTATGCTCCACAGGCTGTTACCGAAAGGGCCAGTAGTACCAGGATTTGTTTGGCTAACTCAACTTTGATCCTGGGTCAGGTGCCATTAAGCCAACATTTTTAAATTCCAACACATTAATAAATTTGTGTCTTACTGTTGACGGTGTTGGACATCCATCAACCAAGGGGATCTCCCTAGTATGAAGTCCCAATTAGACCTCACACCATTTGGTGTAGGAGTTCCATCTGGTATAAAGGCTTAGTTTCCAAATCCTCAAAGATATTCCTTGGCTCTAACTGTGAGCACGAGATTGATGCAACGATATCTTCGAATAACAAGGTGAGTGTGCCTGATGAATGCACAAGATAACTATTTCTAGGTTCTCTTACTGTAAAAGGTGGGAGAAAAGTGAGCCTATAACTGAGAGGTAATAGTATGACCTAGGAAGGGACACATGCGAACCAAGAAGGTCTATTTATCGTCCAATGGAATAGTCCATTGGTATGTTATGCAAACCATTTAACTATATGGTATGTGGGCACAAAGACTTATGTTATCAAACCATGGTGGCATAATATGTAATGAACCTATGGGGAATATGCAATATGGTGGAGTAAATCAAAACCTATGGAAAAGGGTTATAAACTATGGTGTAGAAGTATAACAAAGTATAAACAGGTTCATACATGGTGGATCCCAGTCTATTCATATAGCACAAAGGTCGAGTCACATGGTGGTGGAGTTAATGGCCATGACCGCCAGAGGATGTGAGTTAACTTGCCAACAAAGCACTGAAGGTATGGTGTCAAACCATATTGCAAACATATATGTTAAATTGTGATGGAAAATATATATTAAAACAAAAAATATGGCTTTTATACATTGTGGAGGTGGAAACCATGTGGCTCGGTGATATTACACAACAAGGATGAAAATGTGCAATATGTGGTCTAGCCAACATGTCAGAGCAGTTTGAGACCAATAGCTTCTGGAACCTTCTCATATGTCTAGAGAAAGATAGATTTTATTTGTCTCTTTGTTGCTAGACTATCTTCTGATACTAGGGAGATCGGCCTTTTTTGCAAGATCGATTTATCTGACCAACAAATTGGCGACTCCAATGGGGATTTGAATTTGGTTTTTGGTTTTCCTTTGTCTTTGACTTGAGAAACTTGTTTGCGTTTCTGCTTTTTGATTGATGTATGTTGGCTTGGGTAGTTTTTAGGATCTGGATTTTTTTTGTTTTTCCGAAGTTTTCAGGGGACCACACTTTCTATTTACAAATAGTGCGGGCATCCCCGCATTATTCCTCTCGGAAACAAAGCGGTGCCACATCTAATTCTACTGGAAGCCTGCGGACCCTATCAAATTTTTGAAAAACCTAAAAATGTTTTCTTCCAGTTAAGTTTAGTTTTTATTAAAGGTATTTAGTGTCTACCTAGATCTGCATGTGTTCTGTCAAAAATCTCCTGTGAGTAAGTTCCATTGGTATTTTTGTTTTAGATGATTTTCTAGAATTTTTGCATGACTGGAGTGGTTTTCACTTGGTCTTTGTAGTGACTCAAAGATCAAAAGCCTAAGAAACCTTAGATTACCCTAGTGTCTTTTTGTCTTCTTGCTAAGTTTGACTGAGTTGTGAAATCTATCCTTTGTGAGAAATAGATTTAGTTTTCTCCTTGCAAATCTTTGAATGAACTTGGTTATAAGTTTTGAATTTCATTTTTATAAAAGAAAACATATCTAGATGTTTTTGAATTGATTTTTTATTCTAAACAAATGAATCCTTAGTTTACTGAATAACTAAGTAAAACGTCCTAAAAAAGAATTGAAGCTTTTATTCAATTAGGTATTTTTCAAGTTTTTAGATCTCGAAATTAGTTTTTGTAGTTTTGAGTGTTTTCTAGAACTTGTAGATCTCTTTTGAAATAAATTATTTTTTGTAGTTTCAAGTTTGAAGAGAAAAGGCATTTATTGTGAGCATAATTAGTAGTCTCGTTTTGAGTTCTTACTAAAAAAGACAAAAATATTTTCTTTCCATTGGCATGTTAAAAGAAATATTTGTTTCTCAAAGAATTGCATTCTCGAACTCTTTCTCTTAGGTAGAAATTCATCGAAAGAAAATGAATTGCTTATCATATTAGGTGCATATTTTTAGTGTTTTTGGGGTTGAGTCTTCACACCATCAAAGTTTCATCTACATACCTATTGACTTAAAGGACAACCCATAAAATTAACGCTTAATTAAAATTGATCTAGTAATCTTTTTTATTTCTAGGGCTCTTATCACCAATATAGATTAGGCTAGTATCTTGGAGTAGGGAGTAATTAACCCTCCAAGGTAGTTAAAACAAACAAGTAGCTATATCTTGTGGTAGGAAATAAATCCAATTGTAATTGATACATTCTGGGAAGCTTCTCTTAAAGGAGTCAATCACGAGATCATGTCCGAACCTTTGAGACAATCAAGTCTGTTTCATTGGGAAAGATAGAAGATTTGCGCATATTATAAACGGTAAAACTCAGATTAACCATTGTCAAGGAGCCTGGGGTTACTTATTGGTAAACCTTGGATTGATTATGTCGAGTAGCCTTCAAGGGGATTGAGCTTTGTTACTCTGCCCTTGCGCGTAGATGGGATCATAAACTATTCCCCCAGTTGTATTTGTTGTTGTTGGTAACCTTAGCATCCATAAACTTAAGATTATTTCCTGAGGTGATGGTGAAGGACAGGTCTCACTGTACCTGGAGCAGACGTCGACTAGAATCACCTGGACTCTCTGGGGGGTTCTCTTCACTCGAGATGGTTTTGTGAAGAAACTTGTGCTAGTTTGTTTCATTAAGCACATTGTGGGGGTAGCTGTTCCAACCGCCCTTTCTATATTAAAATTCTACGATGTTGGATTTCATCACCAACTAGTGTTTTTAGTATGGGAAGTTACTGTTTGTGTGTGGTTTGAACTCTTAGATTTTTTAGGCGTGTGATTCAGTTGTTTGTTTCTTTAGATACTTTAGGTGCTTTTATTGAAATTTTCTTTGTTTGTGTGTGATTATTTTCATTCTACACCTAGAGATTATTATCCTTGATCAATCATGTCGAGACAATCATCTATGTTTTCCTAATCACAGGAAACATTTTTATATGGCAGTCCTACTGTTCCTTTGGGTTACGAGTCACTTTCTGGTACTTTTTAAGGAGAAACTCCTTGACCGACTGAACATCAATTATCATCTGGTAATAATGGAACTAAACCATTGAACATAGAGCAGATTTTTATGATGTCAGGTAGTATTCCAAATCCTCAACCTCAAGGTAGTCAGTTGCCGCCTGGGGGACAAGGTAGTCAGTTACCACCTAGGGGACAACCTTAAGGTAGTCAGTTATCGCCTGGGGGGCAACCCCAAGGTAGTCAGTTTCCGCCTGGAGGGCTACCTCAAGGTTTCCAACCTTCAGGACAGTACATACCCGAGGTCAACCCCAGACTCTGTATATTCCTCAAAATGCTTATCAACCCCAGAATTAGTACGTGCCTCAGGGTTATCCTCAAGTTCGGTACCCAACTCAAGGTTTCCAACCGCCTTCTCGTCATTCATTTTTACAAGGTGCTGGAAATGTACCTCCTAATTATCAGCCCTACGTTCAACCAGGTTATGGTCCTCAATATGCACAACCTTTTATGGGTCCCAGAATAAATATGGTGTGGGATCTATCTCAAACTCGACAGACTTTGCAACCTAATGTGCAGTTATCTAATCAAAGCTGGACAGCCTTTGGTTTCTGGTCCAACCCAACAACCTGTCCAACCTATGGTTCAAACCTCTACACCTAATTTAGTTCAGCAGCCTGGGCTTTTCTCACCTTAGACTCCACCTCGAACTACTGCATTTTCTGTTCAACCTACCACACCTATTTCTACAGTATCTGTAGCTCTGGTTTCTACTATCCCTGCATTAGTGAAAAATCCTCAAGTCTCTGTGCCCCCGTCAGGACCTACAGTTTAGACTTCAGTCCAGATGCCTGCAAGACAAGCTGGTCCAAGTACAATTGCCATGATTCAATCATACTAGGGACAGTATCAATCCGATCTTGCTATATAAAACCGAGTTTATCAGTATCAACCGTACCCTGGCTATACTTATCAATAGCCTCAACAACCCCAGTTTGGTTTGGTTAATCCTAGTTTCCCAGGACATTATAACATTCCTAATGCAAATCCAATTCCAGGTTATCCTAGATATCCTCCTCCTAGAGCTAGTCTCATTACACAAGGTTTTCACAAACTTAACCATCGGTTACCATTTATTGCAACTTTGGATTTACCTGATTTGTCGTGCCTTAAGAATGATCCGATTTACTATCTTTCGTATTAGCTGCCAATGCCTAATAAGTTGCCCAGTGATATCCAGAAATTCGAGGATAAGTCAAGGGAGGATCCATCAAATCATTTTATGACTTATCACCTCTAGTGTGCATCTAATTCTATCATTGATGATTCAATTTGATTGCATCTTTTTCAAAGAACTCTTATTGGTCTTACCGCCAAATGGTACATTGAGTTACC
>APFE031350726.1:7964-18345 GCA_000404065.3 Pinus taeda
TTTTTCCAACTTGATCAATCATCCATAAACAACAACCTGCAATCCATAGACATGATCCATACGTCTAAAAATAGACTTGCGCCAAAAATAGCCTGCGGGCCCACTTAGTGAAGGCGACTCCTTTCCACTAAGCTCCATCATCTTGTTGCATTCTCAACAAGCATTTCTTGTTGCACACTTTTCAACAAGGTGTTTCTCACCCTTTGAGAAACTCAGTCACTAGTATGAAGCTCATTCATGGCCCTGGTGGCCTCTCTAGCATCCCAAGGCACTACAAATGGTGTGCTCTCATGTAGATAAAAACTTGCATTTATCTCTTTGTCTAACCATTATTTTTGTTCCTCCGCCTGGTTTCTTCCTTCTTCCAGGCCCAATAATAAGGGAGGACTGAGTTTGAGTCTTATCTATTTGATCTTCGTCATTTTCATGTATTTTGTATAGTGGGGTTCTCTCCAAGGCATTCCTTAGTATTTTTGGGGAGTGATATTCTTTGATTTGTAAAATGTGAGGTAGGGCCTGCCATCTTCTGTGGCAAGCCTGGATGTTAAAAGTGCCTTCCTCAATGGGGACTTGCAAGAAGAAGTATATATGAATCAACCTCTAGGTTTTGAGATTGAAAGGAAAGAACACAAAGTATGTAAATTTATCAAGGCTTTATATGGATGAAACAAGCTCCACGAGCTTGGTATACAAAAATAGGCGAGTACCTTTGTAAGGTTGGATTTAAGCGAAGTGAATCTGATGATACTTTATATGTGCGCAAACAGGGTAAAAATCTGTTCATTCTAGTTATGTATGTGTCCGACTTGATCATTACTAGCAACAATAATGATCATATTATACAGGTAAAGAAGGAGTTGCAAGATGGATTTAAGATGAATGATTTGGGATTACTTCACTACTATCTTGGAGTTGAAGTATTCTAACATACAAACAACATTTTCATTAGTAAAGGAAAGTATGCATATGAACTTCTTCAAAAATTTGGAATGCAAGATTGCAAGCCGATTCTCACCTCAATGGAACAAAAGTTAAAAATTTCAAAATTTTAAGGGGAGAATTGGTGAACAAAACTACCTATAGATAGTTGATTTATTTGACAACCACTCATCCAAACTTGTCTTATTCAGTTGGTATTTTATCCCGTTTTATTCATGAACCAAGGGAAATTCACTGGAATGCAACAAAAGGGTCCTTAAATATATCCAAGGGATGAAATATTTTGGTATTCTTTACAAAAAGAATAAGAACTTTCTACTTGGTGGATATTTAGATGGAGATTTTGCTGGAAGTATTGATGATCAGGCATCAACATCATGTTATTTAATGAACATGGGGTCAACTGCAGTTTCTTGGAGTTGCAAGAAGTAAGCTACAATGGCCACTTTTTCGGCGGAGGAAAAATATATATCAGCATGGGAAGCAACATGTAAAATTGTTTGGTTGCGTAGAGTTTTGAAGGATTTAATCGTTCCTCAGATAGAAGCCACATCTTTATTCATCGACAACCAGTGAACCATAAAGATTTCCAAAAATCGAGGTTTCCATTCCAAAAAAAAGCATATAAGTATCATTACATCAGGACAATCATCGCAAAGGACATCATCAAGCTGATATATTGTTCTTCAGAAGAACAAATCTCATATATTTTCACAAAACCACTTGGTAGGATCAAATTTACTAAGTTCAGGATGAGCTTGATATATGTTATAATGTACCTTTGGATCAAAGGGGGGAATGTTAGATATATGATCCAAAGTACATAAATTAATATTTAATTATTTAATTAATTATTTAGAGTCTTCTTAGAATATCTATTTTCTATAAGAGATATGACATCTAGAAAGGTGTCATTTCAAAGGAACTATTTTAGGAAAATAGTTAGGAGTCTTTTACAAGTGAATTAAATGTAAATTAACACTTGTAAATGAAATAAAAGAATTAGCTTAGGACACAAACTTATTTAAATCTTGTTTCTCTCCATTTGCAAGAGTGTTGAGTGATTGTGTGTAAACTCTTGCAGATTTCATGTAATATCCTTTTTCTTATTAATAAAATTTGTGTGTCCAAGGACACTTATGCTATTAGTTTCCCTTTACCCATGCATCAAGCTTTATCTAGGTCTCACATTATCTGTTGGGTTTTATTCAACTCTGTTCAAGCTCCATTAACTTTCCTCTTCCCTTAACCAATTCCCAAGACCCTCAAAACATAAAAGGCAAGAACATGAAAAAAAGAATAGGAAAACCATGAAAAACAAATAAAAATACGAAACTACAAACAAAATTGCATGGCCATGCACCAAACGCAATAAAAAAACATAAATCAGGCACAAACAAATCACAAAAGGTCAAAATCACAAAACTAGCAACATGAACCATGACTCAACCCCCTAGTTCCCATTGTTTCCAAGGGAAATCTCAACCCGAGCCTTATTAAAAATATACGAAAGTCTCTTTTGCCATGAAATTCCCTGCATCATATTGTCATAAACACACAACTATCAGTGCATAATAAATATAATAATATACCAATTACCTTACCTTTTTGTATTGAGCACACTTCCATGCAACTAAACACATGTGAATACCATCTCTCAAGGGACTCCAATTCCCTTGAAAAATCCATCCATAATTGAAAAATCACTATTATGCATGCATATGATCATCCATCTTCCATGTAGCTTCCTTGGCCCAAAAGGCTTTCGCACACTTTAGCTTGCTCTATTACTCAACTCCATAGCATGAGTTTATTCTACTGTAAAATGCATTAACGCTCTTCCTGGAACTCTCCCCCTAGTTCCACTTCCACCTCAATAATGGATACCTGGGGGCCTGCCTACCTGTTATCCACTATTGCATAGATCTAAAGGATGCTCTCATCTACATCCCCAACTGTTCGTGACTCCTGCACTCTGGATATCTAAGGCCTACCATGCATCCCCTACCCACTCTAATATAAAGGATATCCTTCCTGTGATGATATCGACCACATGTTCAACACTACAATGGTTCTACATCTTCTGACATCAAACTCATCCCAAATCAAATCCTCATCTATGATTCCTCTAACACGCCTAACACCTTCCCAGTATATGTATTTTTTTTCCTTTGAGACTAAGGGTAATTATCTTGGCTTTATTAAAATCTTCTAGAAAGTACTAATTCTCACTCCTCGTATAAGGATGCTAGAAATGATGGTGACGATGTCTCTTGGAACCATAGAATGAAATCCATAAGCACTACCCCTCCTGTCAAGTGTATCCAAATATCTTCCACCTTTGATTGTATCATCTTTATCTGACATGTGCCTTATAAGAGGCCTGCTTCCATACACGGGGTCTTCACTCAATGAACCACCGACATAGCACGTGCATTCATGGCATACTAAACAATACCCTTAATTTGAATACATATTGGTAAATACCCTTAAAAATCACATTATTTAACCCCCTACCAATATAAACCCAATACACCTTCCCAATTTAAGAAACCCCTACTTTCACTACATATTGTAGGTATCCATTTTTGCATAACATTTTTTATTCCCCTTTATATTTTTCATTAACTTTCAACTCCATTTTTTATACCTGCCAATATAAAAACCCTTTACCCCCTATTACATGCTCAATATATTATGTCATTTTTTACTCAATATATATCCCCCAGTATGAATGCACATGGTATGGTGTTGCTCCCCCAGTGAAGCCCCTATGCTTCCATATTCCCCATTAGTCTTCTCCTCCTGTTGATGACTGACCCTCAGCTATCTTTACTTCTACAAATCGAAAAGGCTGTGAAGGGTGACTTCATTAACTTCTAATTTTCTTTTCTTAAGCTCTAGAAAGCCTTTCTTGTGCCGTAATCAACTTATCATTATTTACCTTGCAACTTCTGATCTTTGCCCTCAGACTCCTTAGTGTATTGGCCAGATAAAGAGAATAATCTTCTCCTTACTGCTCAACTGACCTTTCCCATTCCATAGAATTCACATCAGGCCTATAAGGGAAGCCATGTGAACTGTAGTCCACCCTTCTACTCTTCATCTATGATATTCTATTTCTTGTAACATACCATGTTAGATAAACCAAGTAGATGACGTAATCAAACTAATACCTCAATGAATCTCAAGGGAGGCTATCACATATGCACAATTTAGTTCAGATTAGCACAACACTATATCACAAGTATATCAACTCATACATGAATATCATAACCATAACCATCTGCACAGGCCAATCCAGATTAACATGATACATATAGTATCAAGAACTTAACCCTAATGACCATAATCATCATGAATTTGACCACAATACATATAAAAACAAGTTAACTATCAAGCATGAATAATCGATGCACGTGCTTATGACCACACTAATTAACTAACATCTATTATGCATGTAACCACAATAACAATAGAATTATAGGAATGCATCTAACCACAATGCATATAAAAACCATTAACCCTCATACCTGCATGCCAAACATAAAAACATCTATGACGATCTCCTTTTAGCCCGAGGTCTAGTGCCGCAACCTCACTTTGATACTAATATGTAACCACTCCTCCCACATTTACCCCCTTTTACAAGCTCCCTAGGGTAAATGTGAGGTGAGTGCTATTATGACATGACCTGACCTCCAAGTTATAGCTATGGAAGTGGGTCTCACAAACCGACAAATTTACTAACATCCCTCAGAGACCATAAATCACTTAGAAGGTTGCAAACCATAAGTTGGAACCATTTTTCACTGACCTAACACCCAAACTACATCCAGAACAAGGAAAGAGTATGGATATAAGCCTCCAACCACAAGCATCGGCGTGCTTCCATGCGGTTATGGCCTAAATTCACATGTTTGGTGCCGACGATCTTGAGATCTCAGCCACTTTTGTTGGCTAGCCTCCAGACCAATACCCATAAATTCCTCTAACTTTCCAGCATCACATTTTACATGACAACAATGCTAGACCTTCAATCTTGAAGCAAGAACTTGACCTAGACTTCCTAGAACATGATAATCATTTTGTCAAAAATATGGTAAACATGTACGTTATAGGTTTTGTATGTGTATATGATCATAAATCTCTGAACTTCATCTGAAAATCAACAAGAAGATATAATGCCCTCTCAAGTAGCTGCAACCACACTTGTTAACCCATGCATTCATCTACCATTTAAATACTTATCAAATAATGGACAAGAGCCATAACAAAAGCAGATCATAGAAGCATGCTTATGACCAGCATATAACTAGAATAATAACCATGAAAAAACAACCATAGAATCCACATAATTAATGAGTACAAGTGCTTATATATTACAATAGGAAAATAACTCTTATTAACTTATGCAAAATCCAACCAAGTCATGAACTTCCACGTACCACCCAACCATACATTAGGTTGAACCAAATCTTTCTTTCAACGAATCACCCTCATGCCATATTCCAACCATGAATGTGGGATCTCATGGGATAAACAAAGACATAAAAAAATAATGGAATCCATATGTTAAACCACCTCCACCATCAAACTATAGTGATCTCACTTGAAATGGTCTCGGGATCACAAAACCAAACCAAGCTTGGATGCCTCATAATTTCTTCACCATACCTTGAGGAATTTTCCTATCTCCACCCATCTATTGAGGGCTTCACAGAGAAAACCATCTCCACCCCCAACCCTTGGGAATTTTCCTGAGACCACCTCACCTGCTTGGAAAACCTTCAACCAATCCAAAGCTCAACCAAGAAACGAATCCCATCACACCATGGCTATCCAGGAAATGACAAGGTAAGGCTGAAACAAATGTTAAACTAGGAAAAATCATGCTAATGGCAAAAAATGAACCAAATAAATAAATTCATGTACCATGCATTCGCACCTCAGCGAAGAATTCACACATGAAACTTGTTACCTGCAAAATCTTCCTGTTAAATCCGTTGATCCAACCTTCTCCGTTCTTTCCTTTGCTTGTCCTTTTACTTCATTTCCTTGCTTTCCCAAGTGCTTGTTCTCTTTCCTTTGCTACACCTACTCCAAATATGGGCAAAAGTTGTCAAGTTATTCTTAGGTGCCTTTTATCTTTGATGTCTAGTCTCTTCCGTTTCTTTTTTCCTTTTTTCTTTTATTTTCCTTAATTTTTACTCTAATTTCTCTGACATGAAAATTTGTGTCCCTTCACCTCCCTTTTCTTCTATTTTCCTTTATTTCCATAACTAAATGCCAATTATTTCCTCTTTTCCTTTGCCAATACCTTTGCCAATTTCCTTAGCCATTAATAAATCAAAAGTGATGTCCACTATAGTTTTTTCCCAACATTCAGCTTGGAATATGTGTCTCGTGACCTTGGTATTATTTTGACTTTGTTATCCTTTATTACACGAAACTTTAACCTAGGGTTTTTATAATAAGAGTTAAATCCTTTTATATTGTAAAAGGAGAATGTCTCTTTGAAGGAGAGACATTGCCACTTGAAGTGATAGTTCAGTTCTTTTGTATTGACAAAGAAGGTCATCTCTATTAAAGAGTAGCTAATGAAGCGGATATGCGGTTGAGAAGGGCCGAGAGACATAGTACACACTCTGTGAACTTTGTTACTTATGTGATTGATCCCTTGTCTCATGTTTTCTTATGCATGTTATTTCCACATTTATGATCATTAAATACACTAAATAATGAATCTAGGGACTATTAACACATTTCCAAGTTTAATATTCAAATTGGGTTGAAGCTTGTCAATGCAATCATTTTGGAAGATCATTATTAAGAATTAGGTCATGTTTCAGGGGCTTTCAACCAGACCAAGTTTGCGATCAATTACTCCTCAGATATAGATCAAGTTTGGTATCAAAGCAGGTCCGACATGAATTTCATGTATTAAATTAGAGATGGGAAAAGCATCAAAGAATGAATGGATCAAAGAAATGAAGGAAATAATCTAGAGAATTCAAACAGAGAATGTTGAGTTTAGAAGACTGCTACAAGAAGCAAAAGAGGAGAAGCAGAGATTGCAACTTCAACTACAAGCCATAGAAGAGACTTTGGTAAATTTACAATGTAATGAAGGTTTAGCAAAGTGCTCCTCAGTCGATCCAAAACTAGAAACTGAGGTAAAATATTCTAGTAATTATTCAATTTCATGTTCTTCCCATTATGATGTCAAATTTTCTACTTTTGAAAAGCACACTACAAAGCAATGTCTTGTAGCTAATGAATAAAATGAGATATGAAGGAAAATTCCTTGGAGCTAATGGCCAAGACATTGTGAATCCCATCTAAGTGGTAGAACTACCTTGGTATGTAGGACTAGGCTATGGAAGAGAGGAATATGGAGCATTCCCGAAGGCCATTGATGAAAGAAACTCTTGATCCATAGAAGCAAGAAAATTTTCATGCAACAAGTCTAAATCAATGTAGGCTAAGAGAACATCACACCATCATAGTGATGATGATTATAAGTCATATCCAAATGGAGGTGAGAATTTTAGAGGATAAGCTAAGTCAAGTTCTCCTCATCATGTTTGCACCAAAAACAACCATTCAAGGTATAACTATTCCAACATTCCTTTTGATTATAGGAAAACTGGCAATGTAAAGAAAAGTTTATGGCATAGAAAACTATGTACATTTTGTGGTTTGAATAACCATGATGCTGTCAAGAGTTGGAAAAAAACGACATTTTAAAGGAAAGTTATGTCGACCAAGACGGAGACATGACATAAATACCCCTCTCCATATTGGGAAAAAAGGAAGGGCAAGAAAGTTTGTATGCTAAAAACCTGATGCACCTATTGCAACAAGAGTGGGTACCAGAGAGCTACCTATTGGAAAATCCATCCAAAGATACATACAAAGAAAGAATATATTCTTATGAAAGCACATGTGAAGAAAATATCCCTTATGTAGAAACCAACAAATGAGAAAATATATCACATTGTAACCCTCCATGAAGCCACTTAGGAAGAAAGATAATTACAGGAAGAATGCCCATTAACTTGATTGGGTAAGAAATGGGTAGCCTTTCTAAGTAGTTGAGCATGCCCAATATTGAAAATCACATGTTTCTTTTTAAGACCCCATAGATGGGGACTTTTTTTTGTAGAAGTGATGAATTATATAATGTCACTTAAGTATGCAACATAGTGATATTTTATGCATTTTCTTGTGTAGAAAACGATATGGTTTCTGTTTTTAATTAAAGAAAACACGTATGATCTTTGTATGTAAACTTTTGGGGTCCAAAAGTCCTTTAGTTGGGAGGAATAATATAGGAGGATCTAGGAAACCGCAAAAATAAAAGCGCTAAAGTGTTTATGGAAATAATGCCACATTGAAGAGCTTGATGAGATGATTCCAACACAACTTGAATTGCGTGAAATGAAGCTTGTATGTAAAAGTTATGGCAGCCTGAAGTTCACGTGAAATAGGAAAAAATGTTGACAAGTTACCACGTGGCAGCATTAGAAAGTGCCACATGGCACAATAGTATTAATGTGGTAGGAGAAGTGGCATGTTAATGTGGAAGTGGTTGACATGGCTAGACTAGGAATCAACACATGGCATCAAGTTAGTAGATTTAGTGGACCAATGGAAGCTTGCTACGTGGCCTAATCAAAGGGCACCACATGGCAACACAGGAATGGCCAAGAAAGTTTCATGGTTTAAATTTTGTTTTAGTATTTGTATCATTAGGGTTTGAACCCATGATATCAATGAACATAGGCCAATGCTCCACCAATAAGCCATAGGTTTCTTTTGTGATATGAGCAACATAATTCTATATTTAAACTTTATTAAAAACAAAAAATGCCAAAGTGGGAGCCTTGCACGCTTGACCCTGGGACCTTCACACAATGAAACTATAACAACCTTGTGAATGACTTACATTTTGATTGGTTCATATCATTGAACAGTGCACCATGTGATTAGGCCATGGTAACAACGTATGCACATGAACCAGAGTTGTTAGGATACATATTATATTGTGGTTTAATATATGTTTTAAAGCATTCATTGGTTGGAAGGGGTTATAACATATGGTGATATGGTTAAAAATAAAATTCTATTTATCATATAGGTAAAAAAATAGTTTTCATGTTTGACCCTGAGACTCCCCGAAACATATGTCTTAATATATCTCCACCAACATGTTTGCCAATAGGTAGGTTAGAATGTCTACCCATAATTCAATATATAAACCATGCTTATTCATCCATCAAAGGAGGAGCCAACAAACCCATCCAAATGTATAATTTTTGAGACAAATATTGCATTAATTGCAAAGAGGTACATTAGTATGCATGAAGTCCAAGGCAAGGAAACCCTGAGGGTTGATAAGTGATAGTGACAAAAAATATGATGTTTATGGTCATTCTTCAAGATTTTTCGAGGAAATTCCCTTTGTGTAGACATAATTTGGATCTAATCAATGCATCTAAGGGTTCATGGATCTATGCAATGGATCTGAGGGTTCACGGTTAAAGCCGACATGTGTCATTAATGCTTGGTATGAATTTTGAGACAAATATGCACCTTTCAGAAGTTGGTCATATTCATATTCAGAACTTGCAAAATGACAATATAAAACTCTTGGTGCTATTTTTTCTATGTTATGAGCAGTGGATTTGAGGGCTCATGGTTAAATCCTACATGTGTCATTAATGCTTGGCATGAATTTCAAGACAAGGATGCAATTTTTAGAAGTTACTTGTGTTTACAGTTAAAAGTTATTGAGTGATGAGATGGACCTCCCGGTGATATGCTTGGTGAGTTTTGAGAAATGGATATGAGGGATCATGGTTAAAGCCCAAATGTGTCATTAATGTCTAGCACAAATTTAGAGACAAAGATGCACTTTTTAGAAGTTGGTCGTGTTTACAATCAAAAGTTGTAGAATGACAAGCTAGACCTTCTAGTGTTGTGTTTGCTAAGATTTGAGTAGAGGATATGAGGGCTCATGATTAAAGTTCACATGTGTCATTAATGCTTGGCATGAATTTGAAGACATAGATGCACTTTTAGCAGACACTAGTTTTGTTTAGAATCAAAAGTTGTAAAATGATGAGATAGACTTGTTGATGCTATGTTTGTTGAGTTTTGAGCATTGGATTTGAATTTTTTAGCATGGAAACTAATGTAAGTCTAATTTATTGTTGATTTTCCCTTTTCGATATTTGTAAGAGAGCAAATATGTACACAAAACTCACATACTTGCTACCCCAAAGAGGTGTTTATGATCTTTTGTACATGCGTTATAACCAAGGTGCAACTCTAAACCATTCACAATGGTGATTGAACCATATAATCAGACGGGACTCCTAAACCAAACGGTGTGAGGTCTATTTTGGACATCATATCAAGGAGATCCCATGTATGT
>APFE031350726.1:51829-72671 GCA_000404065.3 Pinus taeda
ATTTGCTATCTAAGAAAATTTAAAATCTATCTAAAGTTTAATATTATGAAATGAAATTTATTTCTCTCAAATATTATTGGTTGAAATGTCTCCCTTCTTACTATGTAATGATGACTAGATTTGACTTTAGTGTACTGAATTATTAATTATTACACACTGTATCACTAATTACTATTTACAATGAATACGAATGGTTTGAATAGAATTATATATCATTAATTATACAAAATGTTACTCTAAACTCTGTCCCTCCCGTATCTTAACACTAGAACAATTTTTTTTTGGAAAAGTGTCGCTCATAAGCATTAGTTAGTGGCTAAAATAACCAACCTACCAATAGGTCATAAATACATGGGGTGTGTATATGTCCATGGTTAAATTTTGACAGGGCAGCTATCTAATGGTGGGCATATACAACCTCAGTTATCCAATGGCGAGCATATACAACCTTGTACATTTATAGCCATGGGCAGGCTGGTTACCTTAGTTCGTGACAAGTCTGGCACATGCAAATGAATTTTCTAGGCAACAACTCTTTTGGTAATGTCCTTGCTACTGCTATTTTTGTAAATGTGTATACAAGCAATTCGTTGATTGTCAAGGGCTTATATTAGACCCAGCATGGTATCTTTCATAATTTGAATTAGATTTGGATTATTTAAATATTTGTTGAACTTGATAAATGTATTCACTAGGTATAGGATAAATATTGTTTTACAAAGAATTTAGTCCACAAGTAACACTATTTTACATTCTATTAAATTATATTCGACATTTAAAAATTTGAAAATTTGAAAAATGGTGTAGTTAAAATTTAGTTTCGATGATTTTTTTTAAGGATATATATTGTTTTAATGTTCATATTTTCAGGAGAAATCACATAGAGAATAAAGGGTCAACACATTGCGAACTTAGATCTAAGTTCATGGATGAGGGAATTTACCATTGCATCTCTGAGATTTTTATATATGTTGGTCAATTTGGTGTAACCCATCCCAAAGGGCCCACTGTTCCACACATCCGTATGTGATGACGTGTCCACAAATATCAGCTTGTGTTCTCGCGTGGAGATTGTCCGTGGAGATTTCTTTACTATGGGTTGTAGTTGTGAGTTTAATGCGACATTTATGGTTCATCCTAACGCCTCGATCCTATTTCTGACTCGCTCTTTGTGCCAAGCAACCGGCTCTTTTGGTTATTCTGGATTGTTCTTTTCGCTGGTAATGTCTGTGAGGGTTTTCTGGGTTTGCTCTGTGGAACACTGTTTCGTTTGTAATGGTGAATATTGGTTGTTTTCGGGTGGTAACTGTTCACGAATACTCCTCCACTCAACTTGGCCGTGAACTTATGGAAAGTTTCGCTTGTATGCTGTTGTCGCTTGGCTCTGTGGTGTTGATTCGAATCTGGTAAGTTCCTAGCTGTTGCTTTTATAACTGCATGTGCTTTGTAAATGGTTTTCTGTCGGATTTTCCCTTCGTATTCTTGTTCGTTGTATGTGGACCTGCGTATATGGTTCGGTCAGGGTTGCTTTTCGAACTCTTGTTGTTTCTACGGCTCAAGTCTCGCTTCGAGCCTCATGCTTTCCGCTATTCTGGGTTTTCATTTCGTGAATGTTGGTGACTGCTCTGAGCACAGGGTTACTCTGGCGGTCGCTCATTGGCTCGAACAGGTAATGCCTTCCGTCCCTGCTTCAATCTATCTGGCTTCTGTTACTGTTACTTACCCACCTTGCTCCTTTGGTCTCCAGCTCTGCAACTTATCCGTGACGTCGCTATGGCTCTATTTCAACTCTGATTGCTCAGGTAACTATGGTGGTTTTCTCAGCGTGCATTGGTTTGTTTAACCGAATGGTTTCTCCCTTAATGCACATGTAACTTAACTTTGGTGTTTGTTGGTTACAGGTCGTTGGTTGCGGCCTGAGCACGCGGATTCTCCAGTTCCTTTTGTCACAATGAATCGATTCTCGGTAGGCTTGACTCCTCATGCTTTTCGGTCTATTATCCCGAATGGTTAATGGTCACAGGTACTGTAGGTTGTCTGTAGTTTGTCGTTGTCTGTAGCTTGTCGTTGTTGTTTCTTACGCCTTCGATTTGCACAATGGTTGTTAAATAGAAAAGGTTGTCGTTGGTTATGGATGAACCCTTGTCAAGGGTTTCGGTTGTAATGCTACTTCGGTTACACACTTAATTTTGTTTTACTTATGGGGATGGAACCCGTGGTATACATATATGTTACGTTTGACAATAATTAATAGAAATGCTTGGCAATTGATTGTGATTTCTTAGTGGAATGCAAAAAGTGCGTAACAGAATTACCTCTGATCTGTGGTCGCTTTCTGTGCGCAATTATTTTGTCGTGGTCGCTTTCTGTGTGCAATTATTTTGTCTTGTACTTCAGTTGTTTATGCCTCTCGGTTCTTTGCTTGGCTGTGTGCGGAAGTCTGCCCAATGTTGGAGATAAATTGTGTGTTTATATTCAAGATGTAGAACAGTGCGTTACATAGGCATTCTCAATTTGTTTCTTTATCAAACTGTAATAAAAACTAATACTAGAATGAACAATGAAAATGTTTGCAGATGGACAATGATCTGAGCGGTCTATATTTGTGTATTGTTCGTTTTATTTCTCTCCTTCTGAAATTGCTGAACCCTTTCCCTCTGTTACATTTTGGCTTTTATGCCCTTCCATTTCAGTTGATTTTGCAGTTAATCAAACTGCCATAGGATTTAGTTACAAAAAAAAAGATCTTGTTATCATTGATAACCATATTTGTCTGACATTACAAGATTTGTATGAGCAGTTTGTTATTTCTCTCCTAATTTAACAAACTATTCCCTAGCTATTGTTCGAACTACAGTAATTCTAGCTATTTAACTAACTGTGACTGAATTCACCGACTCTGTTAAAAAAACAAGTTAATAAAAAAAACTATCTCATGAATACGTAAAAATAAAATAATCTAGTTGATCAATAGCCTTCAAACCTGGTTGAGACTTTGCTCGGTTATGGCGAGCTGATGCTCCTACATCAGGCTCTCGGGGTAAAAGGAGATCATGACTCCGGTCCATGAGCTCCTCGACCGAAGTTCCTGTTTGTGCAATATGCCTGGTGTCAAGCCATGAGCTGTCCTCAATCGGACGGTCCTTCCACTTGAATAGGTACTGTAAGTAGTTCTTCCGCCGAGTACGTCTAGCCACCTGAGTTTCGAGGATGCCTTCGATCTCAGGAGGTTGAACATAAGGCATTTGTATCTTCCAAGTTTCTCCATCCTCTTGGGTATTCCGTGTGGATTGTTCGGGTCCATATTGTTTTTCCTCCGTGGGGTCATCTGTGTACGGGAACAGATCTGCTACGTTAAAGATAGGTGAAATGCCTATCCCGGGTGGCAATTGTATCTCGTAGGCATTTGCCGAAAATTTTCGAAGGACTTTACAAGGCCCTATCTTTTTATACTTCAGTTTATTGTATGTACCTTTAGGGAAACGTTCCTTATGTAGATGTGTAAGGACTTCGTCCCCCACTTCATACTGAACTTCCCTCTTCTTTAAATTTGCATGTTGTTTGTATTTTAAGTTGTTGTCCTGTAATTTTGCCTTCACCTGTTCGTGTAAGTCTCTCACTGCGTTAGCAAAATCCTCTCCGTTCGCACTCCGTCGTTCCTGTAAGCCAAGATCCCGAAGCTCATGCACTCCGCGAGGGTGCATGCCATATAGGATCTGAAAGGGAATGAAACTTGTGCTATAGTTAGGCGAGTCGTTGTAGGCGAACTCTGCTTGCGCTAGCACCCGGTCCCACATCCGTGAATTCTCCCCGACTAAGCTACGTAACAGGTTTCCTAAGCTCCTGCTCACAACTTCTGTCTGCCCGTCGGTTTGCGGGTGATATGCAGAACTGTAGCTTAAGTGTGTGTTCATTTTTTTCCATAAGGTACACCAAAAATGTCCCGTGAATTTCACGTCCCTGTCTGAAAGGATAGTTTTGGGTAATCCATGTAACCTGACAATCTCATTGAAAAACAAGTGGGCCACGTGGGTGGCGTCACTAGTTTTCCGGCAAGGTATAAAATGTGCCATTTTTGAGAACCTGTCCACCACTACCATTACTGAATCATATCCTCTCTCTGTCTTTGGCAGTCCTAAAACAAAATCTAGACTGATAGAATCCCACGGCCTACTTGGGACAGGTAACGGTGCATACAGTCCTGTGTTCTGGCTGTGCCCCTTCGCCAATTGGCACACTTTACACTTAGTCACAAAATGTTGTACGTCTCGTCGCATTCTTGGCCAAAAATAGAAATGACTAAGTTGTTCTAGGGTCTTATCTATGCCGAAGTGTCCGGCCAAACCCCCACTGTGTTTCTCACGAATAACATTCTCCCTCATTGAACAGTTGGGTATGCACAATTGTCCTCCTTTAAACAGCAACTTTTCCTGTATATTATAGTCCAACCAAGGACTGTTACCCCTTATCAAAGGGTTCCGACACACCTCATAGGCTTCTATGAAATCTGTATCCATCTGGTAAAGGTCCCGTAAATGCTCAAAACCCAACACCTGTATAGCACTCTCCTGCAAAAGTAGAGCCTTTCTACTCAATGCGTCAACCACCTTGTTTGCTTGCCCACTAATGTGCTTCAGCACGAAATTAAAACTCTGTAAATACTCCACCCATTTGGCATGTTTGTGGTTGAGTTTGTGTTGCTGCCTTACATATTGTAGTGCAGAATTATCTGAAAACAGCACGAATTCATTCCCCAATAAATAATGCCTCCAGTGTCTTAAGGCTTGTACAACTGCATAAAACTCTTTGTCATATGAGGAGTATTTCTGCCTACTCTCATTCAGCTTCTCGCTGAAGAATGCCACAGGTTTGTCCTCCTGACTGAGTACAGCCCCGATTGCTGTCCCACTAGTGTCACAACGTACTTGAAACAATTTCTGAAAATATGGTAGCCTTAGGATCGGCCTCTTAGTAATCTTCCTCTTCAATAACTGAAAAAAATTTCTCCGCTGCTTCTGTCCACCGAAAAGGCTGGCTAGCCTTTTTGATGGTATCCAGCATGGGTGCATAAATTCCGTTGAAGTTCTTAATAAACTTCCTATAAAAACTTGCCAATCCGTGGAAACTACGTACCTCAAATAAATTTTTCAGAGACGGCAAATTTACTATTGCCGCTACCTTCTCCGGATCCATCTTCAGTTCGTTTTCTGCTATCACAAACCCCAAATAAATTAATTCCTTCTGCAGAAAAGTACATTTCTTCAAGTTTATCAGTAGTTTGTTCTGTTGTAGTTTCTCCAACACTTTACGCACATGTCGAAAGTGTTCTTCTTTCGTTCTGCTGAAAATAAGGATGTCATCTAAATAAACTATCACAAACTTTCCAATACATTCCTTCAGCATCTCATTCATTAGCCTCATGAATGTGCTGGGCGCATTACTCAGCCCAAATGGCGTGACCAGCCACTCATACAGCCCCTCATTTGTTTTAAATGCCGTCTTCCATTCGTCCCCCTCCTGTATCCGAATCTGATGATACCTACTTTTCAAATCTATTTTGGAGAAATAAGCCGCCCCACTTAAATAGTCCATCATATCATCCATTCGCAGTAACGGAAATCTATACCGGATGGTGATTTTATTGATGGCTCTTGAGTCGGTGCACATCCGCCATTCTCCTCCCTTCTTGGGAGCGAGGACTGTTGGCACAGCACATGGGCTCAAGCTTTCCCTTATTAAACCTTTGTCCAACAGTTCTTGCACCTGTTTCCTGATTTCTTCATTATCCTTGGGGCTCATTCGGTAGGCTGCTTTATTTGGCAAGCTGGCTCTGGGTATAAAATCAATGTGGTGACTAATACTCCGCCTGGGGGGCAACTTGTCTGGCAAGTCATCTACAACTATGTCTGTAAACTCTTCCAACATTCGTTGTATCTCTATGGGAAAATATGATATTTCATTGTGTAACAGAACTGTCCTTGTTTTCTTGACTACCACATAACCTATTTCGCTGCCCTCTACCTGTTTTAAAAGCTGCTTTCCACTCACTAGCAATGCTTTGGTTTCAATTGTTTCCGCTGCTCATTTCTCTTCCTTGATAGGCACAAGGGTATGCCTGACCCCGTCTTTCTCGAATTTATAACAATTCACCACTCCATCGTGTGTTACCTTCCTATCATATTGCCAAGGTCTGCCCAACAATATGTGACATACGTCCATTGGCATGATGTCGCAGATAATCTTGTCCTTATATCTGCCTATCTGAAACTCAACCTCGCTTTTCTCGTCCACCAACAATTGGTGGCCCTTTTGTAACCATGAAACTCTATATGGACTGGGATGCTTTAGGCGTTTCAACCCCAGCTTTTCCACCATTTATGTGGATACTAAATTGTCAGTACTTCCACTGTCGATTGTCATTCTACAACACTTACCCTGTGATTTGCAAATCGTCATGAACAGAGCTTTCCGTTGTGTTTATTCGGTGCTCTCGTCGACTGGTTTCAATAGCACCTTATGCAGCACCAAATCTTCTCCCGTGTCTGGGGTATTCTCCGCCTCTTGAGGGAGTGCTGCTGTTTCCTCCAGTTGCGCCACGTACGCACCCCACTGTCCAGCTGAATCTGCTTCTAGACACTCAAACGAGCGATGCCCCCACTTGTGGCATCTATAACACTGATAACCAGCCCCTCTTCCTCGGCCATTTCCTCTGCCGCGCTGGGACGATCTGCCACCTCTCATACTGTCTCCTTTCTCTATTGTTCCTGAAGTTTTCGAATTGCTGGCTTCCTCACTGATGTTAACAGTCCGGCCCCTGCCATAGGACTGGCCCTTCCCTCTGCTCGATCCTTGTCCTCTCCGGGCATTCTACCTTCTGGTAATTTTCTCCTCCGCTTTTATTGCGCTCTGATATGCCTCCTCGGTATTATTTGGAGACAAAATACTTATTTCATCTAGAATTTCCATTCTCAGCCCATTAACATACATGGATGTCCTTTCTGCGATATCTTCTATATATCCGGCTTGCAAATTCACTCGGTAGAACTCCTCCGTGTACTCCTTTACAGTCAATCCTCTCTGCCTTAAATTTTGTACCTGCCTATGTAATGCAATTTGATAGTCCCTTGGCAGAAATCTGCCCTTCAACTTGGCCACCATTCTTGACCAAGTTTTAATCGGTGCTTTATTCAACCTCTTCGTCTCGTTCTGGACACTATCCCACCATAGGGCTGCGTGTCCCTTCAGCTTCGTCGCTGTGAATTTGACTCTACTGTCTTCGCTAACTTCCTCGCACTAAAAATACTTGCCCATCTCGCTAATCCAATCCAAAAAAACATCAATAGACAAGTTGTCGTCGTACGTCGGGAGCTCTGATTTAGGTCTACTGTTTGCTAGTAAAATAGACTTCAGCAATTTCACCTCTGCGGATTCACCTTCAGGTCCATCTGCTGCCACTTCTACATCCTCTTCACTTACATCGCCCATTTCTGGATCTCTTCGCCTACTTGCCTCTACTGCTTCCAAACGAGCAGTAAGAACTCTGAGTTCCTCTCGTAACACTTCATCTACCATTCTACGAGCACCTCGGCCTCATCCTCGTCTCCCTACTTCCATATTCTCAATCTACTTAACTATGCTCTGATACCACTCTGGTGTAGCCCAGCCCAAAGGGCCCACTATTCCACACGTCTGTATGTGATGATGTGTCCACAAATATCAGCTTGTGTTCTCGCATGGAGATTGTCCGTGGAGATTTCTTCACTGTGGGTTGTAGTTGTGAGTTTAATGCGGCATTTATGGCTCATCCTAATGCCTCGATCCTGTTTCTGACTCGCTCTTTGTGCCAAGCAACCGGCTCTTTTGGTTATTATGTATTGCTCTTTTCAATGGTAATGTCTGCGAGGGTTTTCTGGGTTTGCTCTGTGGAACACTGTATCGATTGTAATGGTGAATACTGGTTGTTTTCGGGTGGTAACTGTTCACGAATACTCCTCCACTCGACTTGGCCGTGAACTTATGGAAAGTTTCGCTTATATGCTATTGTCGCTCGGCTCTGTGGTGTTGATTCGAATCTGGTAAGTTCCTGGCTGTTGCTTTTATAACTGCATGTGCTCTGTAAATGGTTTTCTGTCGGATTTGCCCTTCATATTCTTGTTCGTTGTATGTGGACCTACGTATATGGTTCGGTCAGGGTTGCTTTTCGAACTCTTATTGTTTCTACAGCTCAAGTCTGGCTTTGAACCTCATGCTTTCCGCTATTCTGGGTTTTCATTTCGTGAATGTTGGTGACTGCTCTGAGCACAGGGTTACTCTGGCGGTCGCTCGTTGGCTCGAACAGGTAATGTCTTATGTCCCTGCTTCAATCTATCCGGCTTCTGTTACTGTTACTTACCCACCTTGCTCCATTGGTCTCCAGATCTGTAACTTATCCATGACGTCACTATGGCTCTATTTCAACTCTGCTTGCTCAGGTAACTATGGTGGTTTTCTCAGCATGCATTGGTTTGTTTAACCGAATGGTTTCTCCCTTAACGCACATGTAACTTAACTTTGGTGTTTGTTGGTTACAGGTCGTTGGTTGCGGCCTGAGCACGTGGATTCTACAGTTCATTTTGTCACAGTGAACCGATTCTCGGTAGGCCTGACTCCTCAAGCTTTTCGGTCTATTATCCTGAATGGTTAATGGTCACGGGTACTGTAGGTTGTCTGTAGTTTGTCGTTGTCTGTAGCTTGTCGTCGCTGTTTCTTACGCCTTCGATTTGCACAATGGTTGTTAAATAGAAAAGGTTGTCGTTGGCTATGGATGAACCCTCGTCAAGGGTTTCGGTTGTAATGCTACTTCGGTTACACACTTAATTTTGTTTTACTTATGGGGATGGAACCCGTGGTATACATATATGTTACGTTTGACAATAATTAATAGAAATGCTTGGCAATCGATTGTGATTTCTCAGTGGAATGCAAAAAGTGCGTAACAAAATTACCTCTGTTCTGTGGTCGCTTTCTGTGTGCAATTATTTTGTCCTGTACTTCAGTTGTTTATGCCTCTCGGTTCTTTGCTTGGCTGTGTGCGGAAATCCGCCCAATGTTGGAGATAAATTGTGTGTTTATATTCGAGATGTAGAACAGTGTGTTACATAGGCATTCTCAATTTGTTTCTTTATTAAACTGTAATAAAAACTAATACTAGAATGAACAATGAAAATTTTTGCAGATGGACAATGATCTGAGCGGTCTATATTTGTGTATTGTTCGTTTTATTTCTCTCCTTCTAAAATTGCTGAACCCTTTCCCTCTGTTACATTTTGGCTTTTATGCCCTTCCATTTCAGTTGATTTTGTAGTTAATCAAACTGCCATAGGATTTAGTTTCAAAAAAAAGATCTTGTTATTGTTGATAACCATATTTGTCTGACATTACAAGATTTGTATGAGTAGTTTGTCATTTCTCTCCTAATTTAACAAACTATTCCCTAGCTATTGTTCGAACTACAGTAATTCTAGCTATTTAACTAACTGTGACTGAATTCACCGACTCTATTACGTCGGGAGCTCTGATTTAGGTCTACTGTTTGCTAGTAAAATAGACTTCAGCAATTTCACCTCTGCGGATTCACCTTCAGGTCCATCTGCTGCCACTTCTACATCCTCTTCACTTACATCGCCCATTTCTGGATCTCTTCGCCTACTTGCCTCTACTGCTTCCAAACGAGCAGTAAGAACTCTGAGTTCCTCTCGTAACACTTCATCTACCATTCTACGAGCACCTCGGCCTCATCCTCGTCTCCCTACTTCCATATTCTCAATCTACTTAACTATGCTCTGATACCACTCTGGTGTAGCCCAGCCCAAAGGGCCCACTATTCCACACGTCTGTATGTGATGATGTGTCCACAAATATCAGCTTGTGTTCTCGCATGGAGATTGTCCGTGGAGATTTCTTCACTGTGGGTTGTAGTTGTGAGTTTAATGCGGCATTTATGGCTCATCCTAATGCCTCGATCCTGTTTCTGACTCGCTCTTTGTGCCAAGCAACCGGCTCTTTTGGTTATTATGTATTGCTCTTTTCAATGGTAATGTCTGCGAGGGTTTTCTGGGTTTGCTCTGTGGAACACTGTATCGATTGTAATGGTGAATACTGGTTGTTTTCGGGTGGTAACTGTTCACGAATACTCCTCCACTCGACTTGGCCGTGAACTTATGGAAAGTTTCGCTTATATGCTATTGTCGCTCGGCTCTGTGGTGTTGATTCGAATCTGGTAAGTTCCTGGCTGTTGCTTTTATAACTGCATGTGCTCTGTAAATGGTTTTCTGTCGGATTTGCCCTTCATATTCTTGTTCGTTGTATGTGGACCTACGTATATGGTTCGGTCAGGGTTGCTTTTCGAACTCTTATTGTTTCTACAGCTCAAGTCTGGCTTTGAACCTCATGCTTTCCGCTATTCTGGGTTTTCATTTCGTGAATGTTGGTGACTGCTCTGAGCACAGGGTTACTCTGGCGGTCGCTCGTTGGCTCGAACAGGTAATGTCTTATGTCCCTGCTTCAATCTATCCGGCTTCTGTTACTGTTACTTACCCACCTTGCTCCATTGGTCTCCAGATCTGTAACTTATCCATGACGTCACTATGGCTCTATTTCAACTCTGCTTGCTCAGGTAACTATGGTGGTTTTCTCAGCATGCATTGGTTTGTTTAACCGAATGGTTTCTCCCTTAACGCACATGTAACTTAACTTTGGTGTTTGTTGGTTACAGGTCGTTGGTTGCGGCCTGAGCACGTGGATTCTACAGTTCATTTTGTCACAGTGAACCGATTCTCGGTAGGCCTGACTCCTCAAGCTTTTCGGTCTATTATCCTGAATGGTTAATGGTCACGGGTACTGTAGGTTGTCTGTAGTTTGTCGTTGTCTGTAGCTTGTCGTCGCTGTTTCTTACGCCTTCGATTTGCACAATGGTTGTTAAATAGAAAAGGTTGTCGTTGGCTATGGATGAACCCTCGTCAAGGGTTTCGGTTGTAATGCTACTTCGGTTACACACTTAATTTTGTTTTACTTATGGGGATGGAACCCGTGGTATACATATATGTTACGTTTGACAATAATTAATAGAAATGCTTGGCAATCGATTGTGATTTCTCAGTGGAATGCAAAAAGTGCGTAACAAAATTACCTCTGTTCTGTGGTCGCTTTCTGTGTGCAATTATTTTGTCCTGTACTTCAGTTGTTTATGCCTCTCGGTTCTTTGCTTGGCTGTGTGCGGAAATCCGCCCAATGTTGGAGATAAATTGTGTGTTTATATTCGAGATGTAGAACAGTGTGTTACATAGGCATTCTCAATTTGTTTCTTTATTAAACTGTAATAAAAACTAATACTAGAATGAACAATGAAAATTTTTGCAGATGGACAATGATCTGAGCGGTCTATATTTGTGTATTGTTCGTTTTATTTCTCTCCTTCTAAAATTGCTGAACCCTTTCCCTCTGTTACATTTTGGCTTTTATGCCCTTCCATTTCAGTTGATTTTGTAGTTAATCAAACTGCCATAGGATTTAGTTTCAAAAAAAAGATCTTGTTATTGTTGATAACCATATTTGTCTGACATTACAAGATTTGTATGAGTAGTTTGTCATTTCTCTCCTAATTTAACAAACTATTCCCTAGCTATTGTTCGAACTACAGTAATTCTAGCTATTTAACTAACTGTGACTGAATTCACCGACTCTATTAAAAAAAACAAGTTAATAAAAAAAACTATCTCATGAATACATAAAAATAAAATAATCCAGTTGATTAATAACCTTCAAACCTGGTTGAGACTTTGCCCGGTTATGGCGAGCTCGATGCTCCTGCATCACAAATGATCTTGCTCCTCATAATGGTCATGATGATGATATGTTGGTCAATTGATCTTGCTCCTCATAATGGTCCTGATGATGAATTTAGATCTAGGTTCGAAACACGTTGACCCTTTGTTCTCTATGTGATTTCTCCGGAAAATATGAACATTATATCATGAATCATAGAAGCATAAAATCTGAGAATATATATTGTTCATTAACAAATATTTGATTACATGATAAGTTATATTTGATTACATGACATGTAATGTAATGTAATATTTTGTATGTAATATAAGATTCAGAGCTTTAAAGTGCACTTTAGAGTGCATATTTTACTGTAGAGTGTTAAATGTTTAGTTGGATATTCAAATTATTATTATTATTTTTTGCAAAATATAGTAATAAGTTTGTTTCTTGATTTATATTAGTTTTTGACTTCATATTGTTTTGTTATTTGATATGATATTATTATATTTAGGATATTACATATTTAGTTTTCCTTTCATTTGCTATTACTTTTCCTTTGACTAAAACCAACCTAGATCCATCTAACTTTGGATCTAACATAGGCCCAAAAAGATCAAATTTCTTCAAGCTCAAACTTCTGTTAGAGTGCAAAATACGATATGTAATTTTTCACTATTTAAATTTTATTTTTGAATTCTATATAGAGTACAACTTAAAATTGTAAGTCCAAAAAATCTTTGTTGAATTTCGATTAAAAAAAACATATACCTAAAAAATGACTGAAGTGTAAAATACTTGGGAGTATTTCAAAATTTGTAACCATAAAAAATTATTTTTTTTCAATAGTTTTATATGATATATACATATTTTTTTAAACAATATATAATGTATACATAGTTAACATTAAAATATTTGCATAACATGCGTATCATTTTTTGTTATTAATATAATTTTAAGTATAAGCCACATTGAATATTTTAATATATACAACTTTAAAATATTTTCTTTTAACACACACACATATATATATATGACATTGATATACACATGAATTAATTAACATTGCTTATCTAACTAGAAAATATGTTATTTTTTATTTTAACATTGCTTTCCTATTTAGAAAATAAGTTATTTTTATTTTAAGAGTGACATGTGTGAATTTCATGTTGATCATGGATTAAATTACACATCTCCATCAAATTTAAATTTATTAATTAAACATTAATAATGTGTGTATGTGAGTAGAGAATTCGTCCAGTAAAAATCCGAGAGCCTAGGTAAAAATCATGGGCAAATGAAGAATTTTAAAAGAAATAATATTTTTTATTAATATAGTAAACTTTTCAATTCATCAAAGTTGTTCAAATAAATAAATATATATGAAAAAATGATCAGAATGTTGGACAATAATCACAATCCCAAAATTAGAAAAAATAAGTTGATATTAAAATAAATGGTGCAGGCAAACCATGTGTAAAGCATAATATAGATGATAACATTAAAATTTATTTATTAACTACTTCATCTATGTGAAATACTTCATATATGTGGGACCATAGAAATACAAAGCTTTAAGATAATAATAAACAAAACACTTTAGTATAGTCTAACTTTGAAAAATATTTATTTGTGTTAAATAATTTAAATTTTATGAAAAAACCAAAATTTGTATAAAAGGAAAATAATTAACAATTTGTTATCTAAATCTTTAAAATTTACAAAATTGCATAACTTGTTCCAGAACCATTCGTTAAAAAAAGAATCAAATTGAATGTATAATTATTCACTTTTATGAGTAAAATCTCTCCATGATGGATAAATATTGTCCCTTTCATTAGTCAAATTAATATCTTCATGAAGCATAGAATTTGATAGTGAAATTTCCGTTCATGGCTTATTTTGGTCATCAAACGACAAAAAAATATAGGATATCATTGTAGATTTAGGCTCTGTATAATTAATATAGCTCTCTATTATTCTAATCTCTTGTTTTCTAATTTTACCTCTTTTTCTTCTAATTTTGGTTTCATGTTTTTGCATGCATTTATATGGGCTTCTATTTTGCCAAATCTTCATAGTGTACTCACTACTATGTAGCTTGTTTATGAATTTAAAGTTATGAAAAATATAGTTAATATATTATGGATATTAGAAGATGCATGCATAGTAAATAATATATAATTTTTGTTTGTTTCTGAGTTTGACCAGTGGCTTGAGAAACCACAGTCTAGGGGAATCTAATTTGTCAAAGTTACGGGGGGATTGCATAGGCCTAGGCCACACCAACCCTAAGGTGACGGGATTTTTAGCAAGTCTCCTCCCCTAACATGGGCCCTCACGGGATTTTTAGGGTATCTACTCCCCTAACATGAACCCAACAACATGAGTGAGATTTGATCCTAAGTTGCCTTGCTACACCCATCATCCACCAATTTTGGGACTACAACCTAACAAATTAATATAAATATATATAGAGAAAGTATGCCTTAAAACTGCTAAAAGGTCCTCTTCTTGACCTTAAGACTAAAAAATAAAACTCACCATTCTAAATATTACTATATCCATGGAAATAAATCGAATAAAATTTTCTATATCTACGGTTAAACCATGAATGGTTCAACAAAATTCATATTTCATAGACATTATCACTGGAGTGATCCACGCATCAGCCGAATGCCTTGCAGATCTTCCGAGTGAAGCCCAAACAATCCTTCTCTCTGTCATAAAATATATAAAAGTTCTGCTGCTGACAGTTTCCAAGGAGCAAAGCAGGTCCAATATCCACTTCCAAAACACTGTTGTTGACCATTGCCAAGCAGTATGTCTGAGAAACCCAATGGAAAGTATTCTCATAAGGAAGTACCATGTCTGAGCCACCCATGAAATGGAATGCAAACTCAGGGAACTCAATATTCTCCACACCAGTGACATTGTAACACAATCCAGAGGCAGTTATGGCTTCTATTTCTCGGGTTATTCTATATCCAATCTGAGAAGTAAACTCGCCTACAATCTGATTATAGATTACATTGGGAAAAAGAGTGACAGAAGCGCCGTAATCTATTATGGTTCCACCATTCCCTCTTGTGTCAAATCTTAATACCTTAGAGGGCAGCTTCAAGCGCTTTCCACCAACACTGATACCCCTGAGACCAATGTAATAGTATATGTTGTATGGAAATGAAGGTGCTCTGGAATTTACTAGAAAGCGGGTATAATTAAGAGATATACCCTTGGGGACTGCATTGTCACCCAGCATCATCCTGCTGCTCTTGTTCTTGTTATCAAATAACCAGTGGCTCTAAAGGCAATACGCAAATCTATCGCCAATAAGGGTACTGAGCTGGGAAGGCACAGACAGTGCTCCTCTGCCAAATCCTGCAATGCCAGCAATGACAGACGAAACCACTGAACATGCGACTCCGAAGTGTTTTACTTCTGGTCTTCTTCCGTCCTCCAATGGCAAAGTTAAGGTCTCACTCAGTAGACGCCCACGAGCAGTTCCCGTGCCATACTGAAGCTGATACTCTGGACAATTCTGGATGCTTCCGGCGCAGCCCTTGTTTTGACACAGGTCTTTGCACTTTGAATCCGCGCACTTTACAAGAACAGCATACGATGACTTTCTTATAAGGAAAACCCTAATGTATTTAGGGCAGTTATTACATGTATAATTTGTGGTGCAGGGTAACCAGACCACATCACTGCCCGTGTCCATGACAACCGATATATCTTGTGCAGGAGTGCCCACCCACAATTTGATATAGTACTCCACTACGTCACTGCGACCGTACAGAGAAGCCTCCCGTCACAGACTTCATATGCAATCCTCGCTTCAGAGCCGAAGCACGATACTTGAAGGAGCGCACCATCTTGGTGAACCACTGGTATGCTCGGTCATCGCCTGGCAAAAATGTTTCTTCGCTTGCCTTGAGATATCTTCGCTATTCCATTGTTACCATCGTTCTCTTCTCTAGACAAAATTGCAGAGAGTTGCAGTGAGAGAGAGGGGAGCCAAAAGATCAGCTTGAGCTTGCATGCCAACATCTTGCCTGAAAACAATGAATTCTGGGAACACTGAATCATAATAGCAACATTCAGTAATCATATTTGCTCGTAATAGTAGTTTCTTGGGCAGGATGATTTGATTCAAACACGCGTGCCAGACACAAAAATAACAATCATGACGCACGGTTCACCGCTGTCTTAGTCCGTTGACTTAGGCAGGTGCTACCAGATCTATGTTTATAAAACTTCAAAGACAGTTCTGGAACTTCACAGCTGACAGTAAATGTAAACAATGGTGCAAAGCATCTCTCTGGTACAAGCTGAGTGGGAAGTACCATCATTGTTTCCTCATCCATCCACTAAGCATCATACATTGTCAATGGTTTGTTACCCACCCAGTCAGCATCATATCACTTCAGATTTCTCAGCGGCTCATTGAACATTTGGTTCTTTATTTACCCAATAAGCATGCGACCTCAGACCGCCATTATTAAGATGTTTCGGGAGGAGATTTTTATAATATTTTTAGGGTTCTGGGCAGCAATTTCTCTATATTAAAATTTGTTATTTTGTATAACATATATAAAAATATAATAAAGGTGTTATAATTTTAAATATAGCATTAAAAAACATGTAAATTAGTCAATAATTTCCTCCTATCTTTCGATATCCAAAAAAGTGGCCTACAGTAGTAGGAGAATCCAGGACAATGTGAGTGATTTGTCATTTACCATTACAATATCTCTAGCTTTCAATATTTATTATGATAAAGGAATGATCTGAATAAAACAAATTATAGATAACCGTATAATTATATTTTCAGTGATAATAATTAAAAACCAGTTTATTTACTAGATTTTTTAATTAAAGAAGAATTATTTTTAAAATATAGTTTTTTATTTTTTATTTTTATATGTAATTTTATTTATTTATTTTTTAAATGCAGAAAAAGGTTAGTTTTTTTTTCGAAAGTGGAAAAACCTATTAAATTCAGGTGTCAAACCAACAGTGAGGATAGCTATTTCTAGCTGCTATCTGCGAATGTCCGTTTGACTCGTCAGTCACACCACCTGTAATAACCCGCTTAAAAAAAGTTAATTGAAATAAATAAATGTTGAAATTTTTTTTCCTTCTTATATTTAAATTATTATTTGATTTTTAATTTTTGATTATATGAAACACTTTATAAATTTAGTTAAAATGACACATTTTTATTTTTATAATATATTGATAGACACGATTGTAATTTAAAAGAGATTTAATAATAAATTCGTTAAGATAAAAACTTTTTCCATCTCATGTTTTTCAATGTTTTTCGTTGTTCATCTTGTTGAAATTTTTTTTCATGATTATTGTCAATCTTATTTCATGCTAAAGATGCGTATAAAATGGCATGTGTTCTACAATTTAGTATGTGCGGAGATGTTTACAATTAAATAAGGTAATATTTAAAAATAATAAAATAATACTTAAATTAACAAATAAAAAATATATTAATAAAAATATCAATATTATATATGGATAAAATAATTTAATTCCACTTAGTTTTAAGTAGATTTTATAAAGAATTAAATGTAATTGAAACTAAAAAATTGATTTAATTTAATTTTTCTTATTTAAGTTTTTGTACCCATAATGAATTAAATAAGTCTTTTGGTAAAATCCATGATGAATTTTGCCAATGTGTTTCAACCAACAAGTGTTTGTACCATAGCAAAGGCTTAATAGAGAGCAATTTAGAGACAAATGATTATTGTTCAATTGTTAATATGAAGAAATATATTTTGGAGTTACTTATTAATATTTGTTTTTATTAAATTAATAAACTAATATCATAATTTAATATTATTTTCAAAAAACTAGTAATATTTGGTTTAGTATCATAATTTAAATTTTATTTTGAATTACTAGTATATTTGGTTTTAATAATTTAAGTTTTATATTCTTTTTTCAAACGTTACTTAACAATATTTGTTTTTAATATATTAATAAATTGATATCATAATTTAATTGTAGAATTGAGGCTTTTGTGATCCATAACAATTATAAGAATTTCGGTGTAAATCACATGTAGAAAACCTTTGTCTTTCGAACCAACTAGTGTGGTTGAAACCTTTGTCTTTCGAACCAACTAGTGTGGTTCATGGTCAGGACAAGTTGAACGTACTGATGATGAACCACAATAGCAATAGTTGGTTCGAAAGACAAAGGTTTTCTACATGTGATTTGGAAATTCTTCTAATAATCATAATTTAAATATTATTGTTCATATATAGTTGTTACTTGAAATTATGTCTCTACATTGCTCTCTATTTAAGCCTTTGCAATGGTCTGTATCTTCATCTGACCCTGATGATGAACCACACTTGTTGGTAGTATGTGATTTCTACCAAAATACTTTGCTTAATTCATTATGAATCATGAATCACAGAGGTCTGAATACAAAAAAAGATATATTTTCCCTTCACTACTTAATATGGAGTTAACAAATGACATGTAAAAATAATATTGTTAATAATGCATGATTTATAATTAATTCATTTAACATTTGAAACAAAAATATATTAACTAGTATAGATCCACCTTAACTCCGGATATACCAAGTTTTCAGAAAAATCAAATCTCTCAATAACTTCTTTTTTACTGCAAAACTTGAGGAAATATTTGTATTCTATAGATTTCATTTCTTTTGGACTTTTGGTAGATGCAGAGTTAATATGGATCTATGCTAGTTTTGAACAACACTTAATAAAATGTTAAAATCAACTCAACATGTTAAAATGTTAAAATCTTTTTACTCAACACGTAATACCCCTCAATGAAAGTTCCATATTTAATTTACTTTATTGCAGTAACTTGGTAGACCATAGGCTATCTGGAAATCCTAGTGGCAAATTTAAATGTTAAATTATTTTAATTTTATTTAAACTTAGTCGTGGCAAGCCATAAAATTTACCAGAAAAAACCCTAGATGAAAATTTTCATTTATCAGAACACTTAGAGAGTGACTCCCATCCCCAAAGATAAACCATCTCAGTTGGGAACAAAATCCAAGAAGGTAAGAGAGCTTAGAGAGTGACTCCCATCCCCAAAGATAAACCATTTCAGTTGGGAACAAAATCCATGAAGGTAAGAGAGAAAAATATCTGAGGCATTTGAAGAAGTGAGACTAGGGAGTATATGATTCCTTGAACATGACACAAATAAGGAAGGGAAGGATGCTACTAGTTAGGGTATTCTTGAGCTGGTGGGTGGGGGCTAATGGAATCCTTAAGATAGACTTGTGAGTTTGTGAGATTCTAAGTTAGACTGTAGAGTCTTGATGCCTAAGACCTCTTAGTCACTATCAACTATTGTTCTAGAAGTGAAAGGGCTCGAGGAGAGAAATGGATGTGATTTTCATTTAAAAAAAAAAAGCCGATGTATTGATAATCCAGGTATATAAGAATAATGAATAAAATTTTCTTAAAGAACATTGTCCTAGTATTGTGTAATTATAATAATTTTATGGTTTAACATATATAAGTAATAATTATTTTATGTTTCATACATGTAAATAAATCTTTATTATGAAAAAAAGGGTTCATTCCACGCATGGAAGATTGATTGTGATGTACTGAGAAAATCCTAGTAAATGGGTTATACTCAAGAATATTCTAGACCTAGTACGAAGGAAAATGGTAATGGGAGACTATAAATCACCCAGGAAATTCTAAATTTGTAAATAAAAACTATACATGTTACCAATATTCTCAAAATAAAAGGAAAGTATAATTTTTGTCTTCCACAGAAGAATTATATGTATGTAATGGGTTATAAATACCTTCATGACAAATTCATGAAAACTAGTATATTAAAATCTAAACAAGGTTGCAACTGTTATAAAACTAGTAAACAAGTGTCGGAGGGAACGCTACTCCATGTCAAGCAAGTCAAAAGAGAAATTGGGGAGGCGATAATAATGCAAGATGCAACGGCATGGCCAACAAACTAAACTGAAATAGCAAACCAAACTGAAATAGTAAATTCTTGAAACCAGTCCAAATTTGTGAAACTAGCCCACTGTAGATTATGCTTGGGTGCGCTCCAAGTGCTGAATTCTGGGTAAATGTCCTGCCTTACTATGAACAGACTTCAACTGTGATGTAGACACGTGCCCCACATGCAATGCAGCTATTATTTGTTTTATTTTATTTTTATTTTTTTAGAATATAATTGAAATTTATAATAAAATTAGCAATTGTCCCAAAATGTACAAAGAGAGGCCGATAGGATTATTAAATTGGAATTGTTGAATTTTTCTAGAAGAGTTAATTGGTTTGTGGAAAACCTTGTTTTCTTGGACTAGGTCATTGTGCAATTACTTTTCTTTAGATGTTTTATTTATATCTATATTACAAGGAACACATTGAATGTCTTATTTCATTTTAGAGTGAGTTAATTACCCAAAATCAAGAGGTTAAGTTAATTACCCAAAATCAAGAAACCTCTATAGATAGCCAAGCATATACGAAGAATACATCTCATTCATATGCAATACCAAATCCATCTTTTCTTTTCTTTGAGTAAAATTTCAAAAGCATGAACACATGCCATTTCATATGCATAATAAACCCAACTTCTAAAATTTCAATGCTTGGATGCATCCCATTCATATGCTGTAGTATACCCATATTTTCCTTAAATTTCAATCCATAAACACATCCATTCATGAACCATAACAATCCATAAACACATCCATTCATGAACCATAACAGAACCACAAAAAACAAAACCCCCTAACCCATTAATACATTATCTACTTAGAGAAAGGTAAGACAAAAAGACAGCACTGTCTACAGATCCTCCATGTCTCCGAAGGAGTTGAGGAGCGTCTCATGACCCATTAATGCATTGTCTTCTCAGGAGTGTGAGGTAAGACTAAAGAAAATCACTAGCTACGGATGTTTCATGTCTCCATAAGGCCTTGATAAATCTTTTTCTTTTTCTTTTTCTTTTTTTTTTTTTTTTTTTTTTTTTTTTTTTAAAT
>APFE031350732.1:0-11467 GCA_000404065.3 Pinus taeda
AGATTTTTTTCATTACACCTTAAGTTCAATTTCTGCGTTTTTCAATGTTTTCTTCAGAAACAGTTATGAGCTTGTATTCTTAAATGATCTGGTTTACGCTGTTTCTTTCACATATGAGTGCATGTCTTAGGAATTCTTAACTGTTCTTGGATCCCATTCATCCATTTCTCCCCTTTGTCAGCATGATGAAATGATTCTCCTTTGCCTTTCATCCCTGATGTTCACTCCGTACTTTCAGCAGACAAAAAATTGTATCATGTGTGGCTATCCCGCTCCGTATCCCCTTGTGACCAAGAAAACGCTCACAAGCCTCAATCTGTGACTCCATGCCCAATGGTTCGAAACTTATCACACCTTACCGTGCCTCTTTTTTCGAGAATCCCACCTTCTTTCCAATCACAATCAACACTCCCTTGAAGTCAGAAAGCTAGCCTAAAATCATCAACTAAGGTTGAATTAAAAGGAGAGAGCCCTCTCCGATTGCAGGTGGGCTAGAACCTGCAATTAGAAGATTGGTTTCTAGTTACGTTGGTCGTATCCCTATTAGGAGCCTAGGGACAACCTGAGTGATAACAGGCCCTAGAAAAGTGCTCCTTCCGCATATATAACCAAACTTTGTCACCCACCTAGAAATTCTGGGGCACCCAATGTTGATCATGTTGTTCCTTGTAACTAGCATTTGATCTATCCAAATGTCATGGACCCACTGGCGGATGTGCTGAATGCACTCAATAAAGTTGTTATAACTGTAAGCGTCAGACTGGACATGAGCCCAATATACCTGAGTAGATGTGAATGGTACGACCACATCAGTGGGACATAGTGGTTGGAATCATAATCCCACCTGAAAGGCGTTGTGGCTAGTTGATATATGGAGATATTTGGTGTAGTTGTGTTGGACATAAGGGATTCTTTCATCTCATGTACGTGGATGCTTCAAGTTGTACATGTGTCAAATGTGCACGATCATCCTGTTGACGACCTCTGTTTTTCCATAAGTTTGGGGGTGGAAGGCCTTGGAATTAATGAGTTTGGTATCCAACATCGACCAAAGGCTTGACCAAAATGTACTCGGGAACTTTTTATCCCAATCTGAGATAATGGATTGTGGGATGGCAAATTGTACCCACACTTGTTCAAAGAAGAGCTTAGTAGTGGCTTCTGTTGTGATACTCTTCCTACAGGGTGCTAGAATGGTCATCTTAGAGAATCTCTTGATGACCACGAATATGTAGTCATTTCCATTCTTAGTAAAAGGAAAATGGAGATGGATTCCAAAGGCTAACTAGGAGTAGGAAAATGAGTATATAATTGTTTCTTCCTGATTTTTGGTTTGGAAATGGTGCAAGCAATATAGGATCAGATGCACTTCCCAACATCTTGTCCAAGGTTCGGCCAATAAAAACACTTCTGCAACACTGCCACTATTTTCTCTACCTCAAAATGTCCAGTGACCCGACTATAGTGCGCCTCCCAAACAATCTTGGCACACTCACTTGAAGAAACACAAAGGTATGCTAGGTGGCATAACGGTGTGCCCTAGATCTAAAAATATGGAACTTCCTTGCCTTCTAGGAGCATCTGGTAAGTGTTTCCGAATTTTGGGTCACTCTTGTAAAGATGCGTCCACCTCGAAGTCTCGTGTCCACAAGAGTCGAGCACAGTGGTCAATGCCATAACTAGTGGTCAACCAAGAAAATATGAAACATTATTGGTGCTACCTTTCTCGTACTTGATGTTAAATGTAACTGTTGGAGATATGTGGACCATTTCTGGTGGCAATCATTCTGTAACTTTCCCTGTGTCTGTATGAACTACAAGGGTTGGTGGTTTGTGTGGATGACCGTTTCCTTCCCCAGAATGCAATTCTTCCATTCTTGGTAGGCCTGCACAATGTAATAGATCTCTTAGTCATAGGTCGGATACTTTCAGACTATTTCTAAAAGTGTATCACTGTGATATGCCACCGAATGCCCTTGGTGATTAAGAACTGCCCCAATAGCATAGTTCAAGGCATCTGTCTCAATATCAAATGGTTGTTGTAGATCTGGTAATGTGATCATTAGTGCAGAGCAAAGGAAATGATTCAACATGGAAAACTCCTTATGTTGGGAGCCACACCAGAAGAAATTTTCTTTCGCTCCACCCTTGGTGACTTGTCTCAAAGGCCAAGTGATATGAGAGAAAATCAACATGAACATGTGGTAGAAATTTGCAAGAGACATAATGTTGCGTAACTTTGTTAGAGTGGTTGGGCTTGGCCAATCTTGAATAAATTGTATTTTGGCTGGGTCCACATGCACACCCTGCTCATCAGTGATGTACCCTAGATATTGAACCTCGGTGATACCAAAAGTGCATTTCTCCAAATTAGAACACAACATTTGTTGTTGCAGGGTTTGGAGGACCTATAGAATATGGTGTAGGTGCTCTTCCCAACTATTTTTGAAGATCAAGATGTTGTCCAAATACAATACCACAAATGAGTTGGTTAAGGGCCACAAGATGTCGTCCATCAGCCTCATGAAGGTTGTAGGGGCATTTGTCAATCTGAAAGACATGACCAACCATTCAAAAAGGCCCTCCTTGGATTTGAAGGTAGTCTTCCACACATTGGAGGGTTGGATTGGCACCTCGTGATAAACAAACTTCAAATCAATTTTGCTGAAATATTTGGCTCCCTTGAACTGGTCCCAAAGGTCATCAATCTATAGGATTGGATATCTATTCTAGACAATTATCTTATTCAATGCTTGATAGTCAATACAAAGTCTCTAGGTGTCATCTTTGTTCTGGACCAAAACGATCGAGCTCCCACAGGGTGATGAACTTGGTATGATGTGCCATTTCTATTATAGTTCCTGAACCTTCCTCTTAGTTTCATTGTTCTCCAGAACAGAGCATTGGTAGATTATCCGTTGTCTAGAAGCACACCTTGGGTCAAGTCGATGCAATTATTTACCTGACAATACAGGGGTACCCTTGTGGGTGAGGTGAATATTTCCCTATAATCCTCCATGACCTTGTCCATATGTTGCTACCGTACAAAGAAGCCATGTCTAGAGGTTATGGATATTGCCACAGTCTTATTCTTTCCCTGAGGCAAAATCATAAGGAAGAAAAATTTCGTACTCTAGGAAATGATCTCACTGCATTGCTTCATAGAGATCAAAGAGATGGTTTTAGGCGGTGCTACCTCTGGTGTCATGTATAACTTATTTCCCAAAGAAATAATAACAATGTGAAGCCTAGACTCATATACATCATGGCACTTCCAAAAGTATGGTTGGACCAATAATACATCACAAACTTCAAGAGGAGAAACATCACACAATACCTCATATGCAAAGGACTTGATGTTGTAGCGAAGGGGACACTATCGGTTAACGTGGATGTCTCATCCTTGGTGAAGCCACCCCATGGTGTATGATTGTGGGTGTGAAGCCACTGCTTTACGATCTTTGCTGAAATTAGGTTCTTTTGGCTTCTACTATCAACAATGAACTACAATGAAGAACACTTCACCATCATCTGTGAGTGGAAGAGCCACTCCCTCTCCTTTGGGTCTTCGATCTCAATCTTCTAGATATTGGTAGTAGCAATGGTGGCATTGGGCTTTGCATCAATAATTTGCTTCCCTTTGTCATTCCCCTTATCGAGTTCAAACTCAAAGTCGAAACATGCATTTGATTCGGAAGCCTTCAGCTCAACCAACAGTGACTTCTTGGCTCAACACTCACTTGTGTTGTGAGTCGGGCTCTTATGGAACTTACACCATTTCTTTGTGTCCTTATTTGTCTTCGTGGTGTTGTTATTTTCTTGCAGCTTCAACAGGTTGTCTTGGGTTGCCTCACCTTGGATTTTTCCTTTGTTATCTGGTTTGATGTCTCCTTTCCCTTACTTCATATTCATAGTGTTAGCTCTGCTACAAGCTTAAGTGGTTGAAGGTCAATTTTTAGGGTTGATGGTTAGTTGCGCTAAGAAAGGTGCCTGTAGCAGTTGGTTTCTTCACACCTTCTTAACCTTCCGCTGTCCCTATTTTCACTCAAAATCCTTTGTAAACTTTAAACTCCCTTCTACCGTGCTGCCTCTGTTTTTACCTATGCGATGCGATCAGATTGCAAATCGCATCCATGCCCGTTGCCTCAATTGGTTCTCTTGACTTATTCCGACACGATGTTGCAATGCGATCTAATCGCTATCACAAATCACATCCACGACCGGTTGCCTCTGATACGCCCTGCGTCCTCTGCCGATTGCGATATACGATATGCGATATGCGATCCGATCGCAAATCGCAAATCACACCCATATGTTAATGCTCAACCCTTTCTCTTCCACTGATGCGATGTGGCGATCGCCCCTCCACCATCGGATCTGTCCGTCCACGATTTGACGGCTCACAATTGTCTTCACTGTCTGCCTCCCGATAGATCCTCTGATCAAGTCTCCACCGTCGATCTCTATGATCTAATGGTTGTTATCTTTCTTTTTCTTGCTTCTCTCCCTGTGCACGCCCCCACCATACTGTCTTTACGTCTTTAACCTGTTTTGTGCTCCCGGAGAAGGAAGAAGGCCAACTACCTATACCCTGCGTAATAAAGCTTCAACAACCACAATTAACCAACAACTTGGCCAAGAAGGAAACAGGACAGTCTCGAGTAGTTCAAAGCATTAAACAGTTATTGTGTTCCTCTCAAATAACTATCCACCTACTCAAGAAGGACAACAGATCAGCAGATTGTATCAGAGGCCCATATCTAATTGTAAATGTGGTTGGTGGTTAATTAAGACATCTCCACACGTAGCCTAGCAAATATTTTTGTAAAACAAACTATATATACCCAAAAAAAAGATGTAATCGATGATGAGTGTTAGACGAGAGTTAGTATGTTATAAGGCTCAACTTCTGGAGACTGTAACTGTTATGTAACCTGTAGCGTCTGGTCTTCATTTCCAACTAATACAAGCTTCTTTTGTTGTCATTTGCTAACTTTCCACTTCTTCTTCTATGTTCTAGGTTGTGCCTATTTTGCATTAATTCATGTGCTCTGAATGTTTAGCATCAAAGGGGTTGTCATCCCACCTTTGTGTTAGGATTTAGCATGTATCAATGACTTTGTATGCAGGTTTCTATTGTTTAATGCCAGAGAGCTATCATCATGTCTATGCATTAGATAATTGATTTACAGAGAGATGTCATATGGTCTTGTGCATCTGCTGGTGTAGTCAGTATTCTCCATTTCCACTAAATCCTCAATTGTGAGTAATTGGTGGTTAAAAGCCTTGTAGTCTGGGGGTGTTCACCCATGTCTGGGGTCATTATTAGTAGGAGTGGTTATCTGGCTTGAGTATGCATCATTTCTTTCATTCATCCATCATTTATCCAACATTTTTGTTGAGCTTGTAATGTTCTCGAGCATCACTGATATACAACCTAGGTGAGTTTCTTGGGGTGATAACATAAATTGGCACTGTTGTCAGGGAGAGGAGAATCGAAGCTCCGCTTCCCTGGGAGAACGATACAGCTCTAGATTTTGATGACAGACAAAGTCTGGACACATTTTTGGTTGTAATCATCTGTCTGGCAACTCTACTGGAGGATCTACCTGGTGGCGACTCCACATTGCAGTTCTGGTTCAGTTCGTGAGGCACGTTCAGAGAAATCTTCAGAAATCACTAGCTAGCCTGTGCCTGATCCTGAGAAGATCGTTCAGAAAAAGAAAACTTTGCAAAAAGAAGCATCAAGATCGGGTAAGCCTTAAAAATTCATATGTGTCTCTGTTAGTGAAAGTTCACCTTCAGAGATTCATAAAGCTCCTTAGTCATTCATTTCCCTTTTGGACCTCAGTTCCAAGAAGCATCCATGCTGTCCATCATATTCCTCTGTCTCTATCATTCTTTTCATTGATTCATTCCACTCAGCCTACCAGTATTCTTTCGTATACCTCAGTCATGGCATGTCAGCAAACTCTTACAAAGATAGAAAGAATCGTTGCTGCTAGGTATGGACCTCTGGTCTTGCCTATTCCTTTGCATGCCATGCCTGCTGGAGATTATCGAGAACGTATGGCTAAGTTTACTAGTGAAGAAAGAATATCAGCAGAAGAGCATCTAGAGTCTTTTTATTATTATGATGATAACCTAGATATCTATGAAGAGGATGTGTGGATGAGGGTTTTTGTCCAAAGCCTAGATGGGGACGCTAGAAAATGGTTTAGAAATTTACCCCTTAGGTCCATTGAAAACATTGATGCTTTAGATGATGTATTTTTAAAGCACTGGGGAAATAATGAAGATCTACAAGTTGAACAACCTGCTGTCATCCCCAGCCCAGTAATCAAAGAGGGAGAGGAAAGCTCCCCATCATCTTTTGTCCCTCTGTTTGCTCAAGTGAAAATCCCTCTAAGTTGCCCCCTGAACATTGAGGCACGTCATGATTCAAAGTCCAAGGCTGAGACTAACCAAATTAGTCTTGATATTCTAATGCCTGCCCAGATGGCCTTCATACAGCTTGAAAGGGTAGCTTGCCAGACGACAGAGGAAGAAGATGCACAGTTCTGGGACTCCTCCTTGGATGAGTAATGTTCTGAGAAAAATAAGGGAGCAAATGATGTCTCTATGTCCCCTACATAGGAACACCTTGGTTCACCATTCATATTAGTTGTGCAAGCCACAGATAGCACAAAGAAGTACACAACCTTCATTGTCATCCAGAAGGTGTACAAAAGCTCCCATGAAGAACATCCAAGGAGAAAAATACACAGAGGGGAAATGAAATTTGATCCTTATCTACCTATCAAACTCAAATGTCCTAAACTATTTGAGGTGGAGGATCAAATAAATCATGTTCTGCTGATCTATGATGAATCGGCTAACAAGAAACAATTTTGGTGGCCTAGCAAATGGGCAATTTTTGAAGTTTAAGTTTTCAGGATTCTATTGTATGCTTAGTTGACTCCATGCCTAATGGATACTAGGAAAATGTTTTTAAGTTGGTTTTGTATGAAGGCATTAGTCTACAGGTTCTTGAGACCTCACAGGGAGGATCTCATCTCGAGAATGAGCCAGTGTTAGCTCTGCTACAAGCTTCAGTGGTTGAAGGTCAATTTTCAGGGCTGATGGTTGGTTGTGCTGAGAAAGGTTCCTGTAGCAGTTATTATATTCCTTTTTCTTCAGTTTCTTCACACCCTCTTAACCTTCCACTGTCCCTATTTTCACTCAAAATCCTTTGTAAACCTTAAACTCCCTTCTACCATGCCGCCTCTTTTTTTACCTATGTGATGTGATCAGATCGCAAATCGCATTCATGCCCACTACCTCAATTGGTTCTCTTGAATTCTTCCGACGCGATGTTGTGATGTGATCTAATCGCTATCGCAAATCACATCCACGACCTATTGCCTCCGATACGCCCTGCGTCCTCTGCCGATTGTGATATGCGATATGCGATTCGATCGCAAATCGAAAATCACACCCATATGTTAATGCTCAACCCTTTCTCTTTCGCTGATGTGATGTGGCGATCACCCCTCCACTGTCGGATCTGTCCATCCACGATCTGATGGCTCACAATTGTCTTCGTTGTCTGCCTCCCAATAGCTCCTCTGATCAAGTCTCCACCGTCGATCTCTGCAATCCAATGGATGTTATCTGTCTTTGTCTTTCTTCTCGCCCTGTGCACGCCCCCGCCATACTGTCTTTACACCTTTAACCTATTTTGTTCTCCCGGAGAAGGAAGAAGGCCAAATACCTATACCCTACGTAATAAAGCTTCAACAATTGCAATTAACCAACAACTTGGACGAGAAGGAAATAGGACAGCCTTGAGCAGTTCAAAGCATTAAACAATTATGGTGTTCCTCTTAGATAACTATCCTCCTACTCAAGAAGGAAAACAGATCAGCAGATTGTATCAAAGGCCCGTATCTAATTGTAAATGTGGTTGGTGGTTAATTAAGACATATCTACGCGTAGCCTAGTAGATTTTTTTGTAAAACAAACTCTATATATACCCAAAAAACAAATGTAATCGATGATGAGTGTTAGATGAGAGTTAGTATGTTGTAAGGCTCAACTTCTGGAGACTATAACTGTTATGTAACCTGTAGTGTCTGGTCTTCATTTCCGACTAATACAAGCTTATTTTGATGTCATTTGCTCACTTTCCACTTATTCTTCTATGTTCCAGGCTGTGCCTGTTTTGCATTAATTCATGTGCTCTGAATGTTTAGCATCAGAGGGGTTGTCATCCCACCTCTGTGTTAGGATTTAGCATGTATCATTGAACTTGTATGCAGGTTTCTATTGTTTAATGCCAGAGAGCTGTCATCCTATCTATGTATTAGATAATAGATTTACAGACCTCTTTACTGGTTGCAACCGGCCATCACATGGTCTTTTGCATCTGCTGGTGTGGTCAGTATTCTCCATTTCCACTAAATCCTCAAATTGTGAGTAATTGGTGGTTAAAAGCCTTGTAGTCTGAGGGTGTTCACCCATGTCTAGGGTCATTCATAGTAGGAGTGGTTATCTGGCTTGAGTATGCATCATTTCTTTCATTCATCCATCATTCATCCAACATTTTTGTTGAGCTTGTAATGTTCCCGAGCATCACTGATATACAACCTAGGTGAGTTTCTTTGGGTGATAACACATAGATCCAAAGTTTCGCTTCTTTTATTTAAATTTATGCTCGATCTTGATAGTGTATCAATAAGTGGCGCCAAGCGAGGAGATGTCCAAGAACTCCATCTCATCCTGGATGTACTTTTGTAGACAGTTGTTGTACTTGAGTACCAAATTCCACTCGGAATCCTTGATACCCAACTTCGTGTGAAGGATATGAAAAATATTTGTGAACTTTGACATGTCTTAGTCCCTTCCCTGCTGAAGCATGGTCCACTTTATGTAATTATATTCATAGCCCTTGACAGGGTAATATTGTTCCTTGATGGCATGAGGGATAGAATTCCAAGTGGGTGAGGGTGAAAACAATGAGGGTTCCCTCTGGTCCTTCTGTTCACAATAGGTTTCCCACCAGTCCTTGACATGTGGGACAACTTTGAGGAGTGAAAAATTAATATTTTCCTGATTGGAAAAGTCATGGACCAAAAGATATTCTTCCAACATATTTAACCATCTATTTACGACGTTTGCATCTATTTGGACATTCAAATATGGGAATGTCAAAGTTGACTTGTACCTTAAAGGGAGTGGCACCTCTGGAGTAGTTGTTGGATAAATATGCATCGCTTATGGGTTGCTGCTAAAGGATTTGGGCAAAGTTACCCATCATTGTGTTCCTCTATCATTCGAGGGCTTCCTCAAGTAACATTTGGAAAGGATCTTCTACTCATCTTTATTTTCTTCTAGCATGGGAGGTCATCAGTGTTTGTGAGGCTAGTCTTGCAAAGGTTCAACCAGTTCGAGCCCTAACTCCTTAGACCATGACCTTGTTCAGGAGATGTAAAGAAAAGCAGATAAAGGGCGGACCGCTCTAATACCACTGATCCAGAATTATGCAAGAAAGTAACAAAATGAAAATAGAAGCATAAAAACAGAGAATCAACATAAATAAATCTTCATTTCATTAATATCAAAGAACTTAAATATGCTTACAAGTAGAATGGAAATAAACTAGCTTGGGTGATGGTAACTTCTCTCTAAGAAAAGATGTGGTAGATACATGCCTCTGAACTATGTTACAATGAGGCTCAAGGGAATTTTTATTATTGAACAAAAAAGGGAAACCCTAAATAACTAAAACCATAACCCCAAGGGATGGAACACTAAGAATTTGTGGGCCCCATTGGGGTTAGGTTGGAAGCCAACTTCCTTAGGTCGTAACTTGATCATATGATCTCCGTTTGGTGCATACTATACTTCATTGGAAATATTTCTTTGATTACTACATGATTTATGGAAACCCCTTCCTATTACCACGAGCTTTTGAAGCCTAAAAAAATGTCATTTAGGGGTGAAAACAACTTTGTAATTTGAGGACCCGAAAAACTGCTAAAAATATTAAATATCGCTATAATCAAGGAAAGTGATGAAACCAACTCAAGGTCTAGTTGGAATAGGAATTTGGCCACCATTATTTACCTTGATCATTCTTACATGTGGTATTAGATCCATATTTAGAATTTTGACCCTAAAACCCACCATAACAACTTTAATCCCTACATGCAAGAAGGTTACGTACATTAAAATGAGGGATATATGAACTATATGCATTGGAAAATCATAAGTAACAAAATTTTGAATTTGAAATAACAAAATGAAAAATTATTTTTACCCCCTACTTATGAATTTATGAAAAAAACATGGGGAGTATAAGACATTGCATGATGAACACCAAACCTCTTTAGGTGGTGAATATTAGGAATTGGGCATTACAAAATCAACCTACTCTTCTTTGTAACTCCATGGTTCTAGGAAATTTGTCATAATTCTATTTTGTCTAGTTTGTTATTTCAAAATTCTAAGTAAGATTTTTGAAGGGTAGATTTTTCTTTTTGAAAATAGAAGGTAGTAGCTATAGTACCCTATTATCAAAGGAAAATACACATCACAATCAAACAATCAAGAACTCTGAAACAACTTACCTACAACAAATAAGGTGAAGGACAACAAAAGCCATAACTAGAAAAAGGCTTTGAACATGAGTTTATGATAAATATATTCCATTTTTGATACAAGAATATTTTTATAGCAATGCTCTATGCTATTTTATGGACCCTCTAAACAAATTATTGTTGTTAACCAGTTGAGAGTATCACTTCTTAAGAATAAGCAATAATTACCACCTGACTTAAATCCATTATGGAATCCTAGTAATGTCTTATTGTCATCTTGGAAATATTCGGCTTATGAATTCGACAAACATCATATTATATATTTTAATTATATGATTCAAACCATGACAATTTGAGCCTATAATCTTAGTAGAGAATCCATTATGGAATTCTATTAGCTGATAAATCATGAGAAATGTGATGATAAGATCTTATTAAATAGTTTATTATAGACATCAAACACTCCACCAGGAAATTCATAATTCATTTTAACATCTTAGAACAACTATGATGTGAATTTTTCACTAGTCAACATCAATAATAGTAAATCTAGAGAAAAAAACTAAAATTGGATAATCTTAACTATAGGGAATTTGTTCACTTATGATGTTGACATTGGACTAAACCATCCACTAGGGTTTCATTTTGTGATGGTCTTCCTTGACTTCCACTTGAATGGCATGAGTTTCAAAATGGATGAGTAGTAATAGGTGATTTTGAAGAAATGACTACTCACCTGGAACCTAAGCCAAAGGAAGTTTGCTATATGAGGAAACCACCTTGGGCATGATTCTTAAAAAACTTTCAAAATTAGAAAAGATAATCTATTGATGAGTTATTTTAATCCATAGTAATCAAAACAATTCCATCAACAACTTTTGCAAAAA
>APFE031350733.1:0-11649 GCA_000404065.3 Pinus taeda
TTTGGAGATCATCCATGCTGATTTATGTGGACCAACGAGAACTCCGACACTCCAAGGAGAAAGGTACTTTGATTTATTTGTTGATGACTATACTAGAATGATGTGGGTATATTTCATAAAATATAATCTGAAGCATTTGAGTGTTTTAAGAATCTTAAAGCTCTTGTAGAAAATGAAAAGGACTCTAAGATTAAACGTCTCAGAACAGATAGATGGGGAGAATTCACATCAAAATAATTTGATGAATTCTGTAAAGTACATGGAATCGAAAGAGAACACTCTGCTGCCAGAACACCCAATCAAAATGGGGTAGTTGAAAGAAAAAATGGAACAGTTCAAGAAATGGCAAGAACAATGTTAATAGCAGCTGACTTGCAGCCAAAATTCTGGAGAGAAGCAGTCGGGACAGTTGTTTATACCTTGAATCGAACTCAACTAAGACCAAATAATGAGAAGACTCCTTATGAATTATGGAAAGGAAGACCTGCTTCAGTAAAATACTTCAATATTTTTGGAAGCAAGTGCTTCATAAAAATTAATGATGGCTCACTAGGAAAATTTGATTCTCGGGTTGACGAAGGGATATTCCTTGAATATTCTACAAGGAGCAAAGCCTACAAGTGCTACAATAATCGACTACGGAAAATAGTAGAAAGCATTGATGTGAAGATTGATGAAGACCTTCCAGAAAAAGAAATTGAAGAACATGAAGTTGACCCTCTCATTGAAGAACCTGAAAAAGAAGAAAAATATCAAGAAAAACACAAGGAAAAAGAACCATCTCAAACCCCTTCTAAGATGAAGTTTCTCCAAAAATATCACCCAAAAGAGCAAATTATTTCCAATATAGATGAAGGGATGCAAACCAAAGAAGGATGACAAGTACACCAAAGAAAAATGATGTTGCTCTTCTATCCATGATAAAACCAAAAACATTAACTCAAGCAAGGATCCTCATTGGGTAAAAGCCATGGAAAAAGAAATGTCTCAAATCAAGAAGAATGGAGACATGGAAGCCGGTACCTCGCCCAAAGGATAAAAATATAATTGGAACCAAGTGGGTGTTCAAAAACAAAATGAATGAAGATGGACAAATAATCAGAAATAAGGCAAGGCTTGTTTGTAAAGGTTATTCACAAATTGAAGGAATTGAATTTGAAGAAACCATTCCACCAGTAGCTTGTGTGGAAGCTATAAGGATGTTCTTGGCATTTTCTTGCTCAAAAGGATTTAAAATCTATCAAATGGACATAAAATCAACATTTCTTAATGGGGAACTCAAGGAAGAAGTCTACATGGAGCAACCAGAAGGGTTTAATCTAGCAAAAGGAAAGGACTTTGTTTGTAAGTTGAAAAAGGCATTATATGGGTTGAAACAAGCTCCTAGAGCTTGGTATGCAAGATTGGATCACTATCTACAACAACAAGACTTCAAGAAAGGGGTGGCAGGAAGTAATCTCTAAATAAAGATGGATGAGGATAACTTACTAGTCACACTTGTCTATGTTGATGATTTAATTTTTGCTAGTAATAATGATGAGATGAGCCATGATTTTGCTCAAAATATGTCAAAAGAGTTCGAGATGTTGATGATAGGAGAGTTATCTTACTTCCTTGGACTACAAGTATCTCAAACCACAGCAGGCATGTTCATATCTCAAGCCAAATATCTTAAAGACATGCTTAAAAGATATGGAATGGAAGACTGTGCACCCATGAGCACACCTATGACCACAGATTGCAAATTAAGCAAAGATAATGACTCTCCTCCGATAGATGCAACTCATTACAAGTCAACAATTGGAGCCCTTCTATACTTAATTGCTACGAGACCCAACATTACGCAAGCAATAGGAATGGTGGGAAGATTTCAATCAACTCCTAAACAATCCCATTTGTTGGCTATAAAAAGAATTCTCAGATACTTAAAAGGAACTCTTGATTTCAGTCTTTGGTATCCTAAGAGCTCAACTCTTACTATGACTGCATACACCGATGCTGATTGGACCAGAAGTGTCAATGATTGAAAAAGTACTAGCGAAAAGGCATTCATCCTAGGAGACTATCTAGTATCTTGGCTCAGCAAAAAAACAAACATCCATATCACTATCTACAGCTGAAGCCGAGTATATAGCTGCCGCAGATTGTTGTACTCAAATATTATGGATGAAGGAAGCTCTGAAAGATGTCAACATAGGTACAAATCAACCAATCACCATCTATTGTGATAAAACAAGTGCTATCAGCCTCAGCAAAAATCCAGTGATGCACTCAAAGACCAAACATATACCAATCAAGTATCATTTCCTTCATGAACAAGTAGCTGAACAAAACATCATCTTGGAATATATCAATACTAAAGAGCAGATAGCTGATATTTTCACAAAACATCTTCCTCGAGAAGCATTTGAACATCTTCGTCAAAAGATGGGGTTATTTCTTTAGCATCACATTAAGTTGATTCATAAAGATGTCGCATGACAGGAGGAGCAGTTCAACAGGGGGAGTCCTTGTGCACTCCTTTTCCATTGATGTCAACGGGGGAGAGAAGAAGAATATTGCCATCAATAATAAAGGGGAGATTGTTGACCTAGATTGTCATTGATGTCAATATAGCAATATTATAGATACTAAATGATAATATGAAGCCAAGGAGAAGCAGAATAGATCCATGAAGAAACAGGAGCAAGAAGCCAAGGAGCAAAGCCATCAGGGAAGCCATTGGAAAGACATTGGAAGCCATTGGAAGTTAAGAATAGGAGCAGTCAAAGAAGAGCTATCGGAAGAGGTCACTGGAAACCACGAAAAGCAAAGAGGAACACATCGACGGAGGTGCATAAACAGTGTTAACAGAGGAGTTAATAGTAATATCGCATGAAATAGTAGAGAATATCAAAGGACTTAACATATCGAAGAAGTACTACAGAGTATCAGAGGAGTTAACATATCGGAAGAGCAGGGGTAGGAAAGTACAGACTCAAGTCCCGCACTTGTGGCTAAAGTCCCGCACTCAATCCTATCCATCGATCTCATAAGTCAACCCTTAGATCACGGTCAACTACGAGGATTAATTCAGGTTTTTAATCCTTGTGCCAGTGGAAGTCTCGCAAACTGTCGATTGAGATAACATTGTGGACCCGATGCGCCATTATAATACATCTTAAATTAATATTGCATCATAAGTATTGAAGTTGTTGCTACACTAAAATCCCCGATTGTGATATAATACATGGACCCAACAGTTTATGGTAACAACCCAATGCAATATCACATCCGCCCATTGGAACTTTCATATCGTAATTCATAAATGGATGTCACATTAATAACTGCGATTACGATATTATTGTGGACCCGCTACACCACTATAATATGATTTAATAGTATTGCATCCGCATTGGAAGTTATGTATCACAAAGGAATGCCACTTGAAAATTGCGATTGTGATAGCATTCCGGACCTGCTACAACATTATAGCATGGCTTAACTAACTATCGCATCCATTCAATTGCAAAGTTCAAAAGGGTTGACACCGTCGGACTGCCGATTGCAATAAGTCTTGTGAACCCGACCGCTGATTGCAATATAAGTTGTGGACACGATTGAGTTATCAAAGGAAGCTTATTGGAATATTGCATCAGTCGCAAATAGGGGCATCCACAATGTTATATTGTGAAGCCAAAGGGTTGCGATTGCGAATTGAGGTAGTGAGGTGGCATGTGGGACCTCCCTATGGGTATAGCCTCTCCTATGATGTCCTCTGTAAATAATGAGTCTATTGTATGAATATTAAAAAGGGCCTCTATAATATAATTTTAATATGCAACACTATTGTAATTCGGCATCTCTTCCAAATGAACATGTCTTTTAAGTATTGGTGAACTCGAAGAGAAAGAGGAAGCTAAAAGGTCGAGTGAGCGTAGAGGAAGCAGAAGATCAAGCGAGCGAAGAAGGAAGCAAAAGGTCAGGCGTATTGTAAGAAACAGAGGAAGCCGAAGGTCTAGTAGACGTGGAAGAAGCAAGAGGACAGAAGTAAGTCGTAGGTCCAACAGGGTTGGGAGCAGAGAATTACTACCAAACATATCCAGAAAATATATAGCAGAGGATTGGAGCCTTTGGGGTTGGTGCCTCAAAATTGGAAGGAGTGGTGTCCTTGGAGTCGGTGCTCCTAAATCCAAGGTTGGTGCCTTGACAAGATAGGGTTGGTGCTCTGGAGGTTGGAGCCTCACAAAAAGTCCAAGTTGGTGCTTGGAAACTGGTTGAAGCCCTATATACATTGTACTTGATTTATTGCAAAGATTATATTAATAAAAGCATTCATTTTTGTTATTCATTTATGTGTTCTAAATATCAATTATTTAACTGATAAAAATAACAATTGAAAAGAAATACTGATTCACCCCCCCCTCAGTATTTCCAACACCTACTAGGAGGGGTGGAGGTGTTGCCCACCATTTATCCTCCAAAACCTAGAGTCATGGGAGGACTATGTGAATCACGCTCCCCTAGACGTGTGATGATGACTGTTAGATGCCTACTGGGTAATCAAGTCAATATAGTCGACGTTGTCACCCTTGAGGTTTATGAATGATTAGATCAGTATAGCTAAGGCCATGGAATATTCTAGTAGAGGACAGAATATTCTAGTAGAGGACAGACAAGATGAGAGCGGAAGAGATTAGGAATGATAGGATGATTCTAGAATAGCTTGGGAGCCCGGATGGGGTAGGGATTGACTATTAAAATTGTAACCAATAAATGTTAAAAATACAAATTTTAAGTGTCCTCACAATTATAAATGAAAATTCAATCATAGAACATAATCCTTATATGATTACACTAATTACTAAAATAAGCACCGATATACTATATAAACCTTAACTTCGGACGATGTTTTTTGAAAGAGGGATGTATGTTATGACCCACTTCGAGTTATCAGGAACATAGAAATATTAGCATGCATACAAGACATGCATATGATAACTACATATGCATGTATCACATTCACTGCACTAGTATGCATACTAACTATCTATGGAAAATGTCTAAGGTAATGAATTAATTATCGAAGTGGTAAGTAAATACCAATGTACCAGAATCCAATGAATAAACTTGTGGAGTACTTGTTATAAGATACCTCGATGGAGACGTGGACCAAATGAAGTGAATGTGACAGCAATATCAACAAATATTGAAGCCCGATGTTGAATGTCACATATGTCACAATGAAGGCCACATTGCTCGAGATAATAGACTTAACTCTAGATGGTACAATAGAGAGAGATTTACTATCATTGTTGGCAGGATGGAGAAGAGGTCAAGGAGGACCTCGATTAATTATGATTTCTCAGTTATAATTCCTTGAAGAAAGCTTCTTCAAGATCATTGCTCGTCATATCAAAACTTGAAAAATCAATTATGAAGTATGTAGACTATGTTTTGATGGTGATATCTCATATGTAAAAAAAGTGCAGCCATATAACAAATTCCTACAAATAAATAAAGGATCATGATCTTTGGGGGAGTACAACAATAGTAATAGGATGAGCTCATGGGGAGAACAAGCATGCAGCAGAAGCATCGTTGCAAGGGAAGAGTGTATGACAATAAGAAAGAAGCATGGTTCCGACAAGTCCATAGGATCATTTAGAAATAGGTACTCATACTGGATCATCAACATGGCAACGCTCTACAAATATTTGTGACCCTTTGCAATTGACGTCGAAGGGGAAGATATTGCAAACATTGATGTAACAGGGAGAGATTGCAGACATTACACTTATATTTGTAACAAGGAGGGATTGCAAGGATTATACTTCTATTTGTAATAGGGAAATATTGCAGGCATTACACTTATAATTGTACCAAGGAGAGATTGCAATCATTACACTTATAATTGTAGCAGGGAGAGATTACCGCACTTCACTAGAAGCTATTGATTTGCTTTGAAATCCAATCACCATCAATGTCTAGCGGTGTTTCTACCAATGACAAAGGGGGATATTGTTTCACATGATGTTGTCATTGATGACAACAAGATGTCATTGATGTCAAAGGGATGTATGCGACAACAACAATAGGATCATCCTTGATGATCAAAGAAGCAGCGAGACTCTTTGTGAAGTAGTATGACTACTTGATCTTTCACAAGGTCTCATTACATGAATATATGTGTTCTTGAAGTTATTCAAGTTTTTGATGAAGTTATGATTCTCAATAGATCTTACAAATAACATGGTTGCGTAGAGCTCATTGATACCTTTCCAATGGTATATTTTGCTCATAAAAACTCCTATCGAATGAAAAGTTATGGCCAATTGAAGATCAATCTGAGATTAGATTAATTTGCAATAGGCCCAAACCCAAAATATTAAAGGGTTAAATAGTGGGAAAGTTCCAGGAAGATCCACTGTCAATAGAACAGATCAACGATCATGATTGCACAAATATGTGCATTGTTTAATGTTGTTAAAAGGCACACAAGTTACAGTTTGGAGTGGAAGGAAAAAGATAAATAAATAAAGGGGAAGAGTGTTGCAATGAAAAGGAAATGCAAGGGTGGTATAACCGTATAAGCATCAAAGGTAGAGCCAAGAGTGTAATAGAGGTTGGTTGAGGCAAGGGCCATTGTACGAGTCCTTACACCTATCCCATGAATGAGCATCCTTGACCACCTAAGGAAGGCACCAACAAGAAAAACTGAGAAGGAAGGATGTCCTATAACTCATCCAATAAGGCAATTTGATGTGAGTTGAGGAGTCCAGATGGAGAGTGAATTGTCATATTAATATATTGTGTGAAGTTTGGTCCATTATTATAGTTGGTATATGGAAGGAGGAAGTGGAGAAAGTAGGACTTATGGGAAAATTCATAGTTGGAAGGAGGTGACTAAAGGGTCTCGTTAGCTATTATGCAAACACCACGTGGCAAGGCCCTACTAGTTGAGTAATGATGTAACCCAATGAGAGAAGTGTGAGAATGATTTGTGACATGAAGGATGTCACTCAATCAAGGAAACCATGGCCCTCTAGTGGAACTATACTTAGGGTTTGCACAAGAAGGCCCCAAAATCCTAACAATGGCTTGCGGGTTATCTAATCACCAAGGGATACCAACAATAGTGAGAGCCCCATAGAGTTATGACTGGAGGATGGAAGAAACTAAAAAATATCATTTCCCAATAATAAGGGAATAAATAATGGGATCCATGATGAACTCATGCAAGATGGCCATTGGAAGGAAGTTATGTGAAGGCTCCCTGGTGAGTTTAGGAATCCTTACCATGGTCCATCAAGGCAGTTGGTCAGATAACTTGAAGAAGTTTATGAAGCTTGAGAAAAGGAGGTAAACAAGACAAGTGAATGCATTCAAAACATAACCTAAATCACAAAAATGAGAATAGAGGGGAAGTCAAAAAAGAGTTAGAGGAAGAGAATGATCTCGTATTTCATGGTAGAGAGAAGAGAAGAGATGATGACAAAGCTGACCTAGAAGAGAGAGGAAACAAAACTAAAGAAAATAGTTCTAGTTGTGTTGTCCAATAGAAATCTCTTAGAGAAGAGAAGAAGGTGAGCTTATAGGATGTAGTGGGAAGCAAAGAGTGTGAACTTGCAATACATTGTTGGAGAAGGAAAGCCTATAGTTTGCAATGAAGAAAAGAAGGCTTGAAGCCTTAAGAAAATGACAAAAGATAATCTCAACAAGAGAAGACTATAAAGGACAATCGTTTGAAAGGTAGTTCCAATTGGAGATACTTGGTACAACTACTGTGAATGATGTGAGAGAAGCAAACAAGAGGAACTTCCTAATAGAATTATTGAAGAGGAGAAGAAATAGAAGATGATGACTAGGTATATAAATGAAGGTGAGAGCCACATTAGGTCATGAGAAAAATATGAAGGGTGCTCCAAAATCTTACTGCCCAATGGGAAGGCAACACATAATCAGGTACACAAGGAATTCACATCAAGAGAAGAGAATTAGGAGTATGATATGGTGGTTAGAAGCTAGCTATGAGGAGGTTTCATGTTGGGTTTGGATTGGAAACTTTGAAATGACCTGTTAGAAAAATTGGTTAGGTAGCTCAAGGAATTTAAAAAATCCATAAAAAGGAGGGAAACAAAAGAGAAAAAGGCATGCTTAACATAACCTATACCACAGAGAGGAGAAGAGAGGATAAAACATGGAAGAAGAGGCAAAGGAAGAGAAAATGGGCCTATAGCTCATAGCAAAGAGAAGATAGAGAAGAAGAAGGAGCTAGCCTGGAGGAGAGATGCAACAAAACTAAAGAAGATAGTTCCAATTATGTTATTCCATAGAAGTGTTTGACAGAATAAAAGAAGACAAGCCCATAAATTGTAATAACAAGAACCGTGAACATAGGAAAAAACTAGAGAGTATGAACTCACAATCCATTACAAGAGAAGACAGGCTTGTAGTTCATAATGAAGGAAAGAAGGCGGCCCGAGGAGAGGAAGGTGATGACAGTGGAGAGAGACAACAAAACTAAACAAGATAGTTTCAATTATGCTACTACATAGAAATATCTAAAAGAATAAAAGAGGATGAGCCTATAGCATGTAATGAGAAGCAGCCTACACACAAGCAAGAAAGGAGAGAATGAGCTTGTAATACATTGCTAGTCAATACCAACATATATCTCAAAGTGAAGGAAAGAAGGTGACATGAAGCCTTGGAGAAGAGATAATTAGGTGGAACACAGTTCTAGTCAACGGTACTACGTAGAACTATTGGGAAGGTTGTGAGAAGCCAATCTCTATAAAAATAATTGCACCAAGAGCAACTTGCAAGGAGTGTCATCGAAGAGGAGAAGACATAGTTATAGTTATGGTGACTAGGTAGGTGTTGTGAAGAAGAAGATGAAACAAAAAATAAGATGATTCTCTTAATGTTCAAAAAATGACCACAAATAGGTCAATGATACTGCTAAGTACAATGGAGCATAAGGGCCACTCCTATAAAACCAATGATGAAACTAATCAAATATGTAAACTTTCTAGACTAGGAAGGAAAAAATGTTGCTAAAAGAGATGGACATATTGAAAAATTGCTAAGGGTTTAAAATAAAAAAACCAAAAGACTCCCTAAAGGAGAATACCGAAAAAGGAGGGAATAAGGGCGATGTCCCCTTGATATATCTCTGAAAGAAGAGGATATCCCACTCTAATTGAAACTCTCCTAGCATTTGAGGTCAAAGAGAAGAAACTCTTGATAGAACTCTATCCATAAGAGCTAGTACGCTATGTACATATCTGTCTCAAAGGAGGAAGTTATCATTTTCATTTAGAAGTGAAGGGTTTCCTACTAGAAGAATGACCCCTATCTCGAGCTGTAAATATGTAGCTCCAAAGAAGTTGTGCTAGCAATGAAAGAGTCCCCCCGAGATCTCCCTAACCTAGATCCTTCTAAAATGGTGTTGCTACCTACAAGGGCATTAGTGCCCATGTTCACTATCAACAATGTGAAAAAGTATGCAATCGTCAAGTCATGTCCAACCAAAGAAGTGCCCTGAGAATGGAGGATAGGAGCACTAGTGTCTCCCTCATAAACATGAGTAGGAACTACTAATTCAAATACCTAAGAAAGGTGGAGAGAGTATTAAGACTTTTTAAAGAGAAATAGAACCATCTTTGTATCTCCTAGTAGATGGGGCATCACAAAATAAAGTGTTGCTCCATTTTGGTATCTTTTGTGTGAAAAAACTAGCAAATCCTATCTTCCCATGAAATGTGGTGCTCAATCACTATTTAGAGTCTATGTGAACCCACTCAAAACTGGCCTAGGGATATCCTGAGCACATGCATCTAGTGTTGTAATGTGTAAGGAGGTTGAACAATGAGGCCATATCTCAGCGTTCAAAAGTGCCCAGCATAGGACTCCATCCCTCAACTCCAAAGAGTGCCCCACATAGAAAGGCTTGAACTCCCCTAGTAGGTCAAACCAATTAACCTAAATATACTACCTATATATATATATATATACATATATCATCTCTAACGATCTCATTCATCCTTTTTCTAGTCAGTGAGAGATGTCCAATGGAACCTAATGTTATAACCCTATTTTCCACTCCGATGTAGTAAGAGAGACCCAAGTTCAACTTACACCAGTTGTTGGCTAGAATGCAACCCCTTTCACCTTTTGCTTTACTTATGTGATATTTATTCCATGTTAAAAGGGTGAAATTCTATAATTGAGTTATTTCTCATAATTATTTTGTCACAAATTTATAATTATGAGATATTTATTATTTCATAATTGAGATGAATGAGAAAAAACTCATAATTGAGAAAAAGTTTTCTAGAGTTTGTCATTCCCAAGGAGATCAACTTGACCCACTTGTGTATGAGTTGGCTAGAGGTCCATTATTGTAGAATTTTCCTAACTTCTCAAACCCCTAGGTGTCTAGATATATTCTCCTAGAGGATAGAATGAACCTATATAATCTCACCAAGAGGAAAGGGAACAAGAGGAAGTAACCATATTATAGTGCGGGAGCTCTGTTGCATTGGGAGAAGGAGGCCAAGTTGAAAGTTCGAGGGGAGGCCTCTCTTTTTTGGAGGTATACGCCTTATGTATTATCATTTTGGATTAGTATACATGTGTTTCTTCTCTATATCCATACTTTGAATATGGTTTATGCTTGCATATGTTGGTTTTAAGTTCACCCCTCTGCAAAAAGGCCATTGTTTGCTTGTTTGGCAGTGTTGTGTGTAGGGTCTTATTTTATTGCAGCTGGAATGAGATATTCAAGTGTAAGCGACCTTCCTCTGCATCAGACCCAAGGGACTCCACTGACTTGTGAAGATACTAGGTTTTAGCTTATGATCTTCATTTTATCATGTACAAGTGTTGTATGTATTTATTTGTGTAGGAAAGGATTGGGGCTTGACTCTTTGATCTTGTTCATGATCACACACTCACATCTGGGTAGATCATACTCTGATCGATTGGGTTAAAAGTAGCTTGCTTGCTCAGGTCAAATTTCCCTGTAACACCCAAAGAACACCTAAAAGAAGGGACATGGTCCATCAATACGCCCACTAACTGGAGAAAACTTAAGATCTCTAAACACTGGGACATATGAACCCATCCTCTAGGTTTGTTAGAGGCTAAGGCCTCTAAGGAGAAAATAGGTAAGGTATGGGTAATGGTCCCTACTAGTAAGCAAGTCAACAAAACACTAGTGCAATGTGAGAAAGAAACCAATCTGAAAATGATCTAGAGCCTAAAGGGGTGAGCTAGGACTTCTATGTGAACAATGGCATGGGGTATTATCCTCATGCTCCTAATAAAATGACAAAGAATAAAGTCCTATAAACTCTCTGCCTTATCCCATTCTAACTAAAGCAAGCTAGCCCCCCATACGTTGAAGCTATAAAGAATAGTGGACCAAATGATAAAGTCCATAAGCTCCATCTTGGATAATATGTTCAGGAAGTGGTTCTAAAAACATGAATGCTCAAGGATAGAAAGGTACCCATACCCCTTATTGATTTGGGGTTGGAGTTCCTTTCTCAACCTAAATATAGATCCTAGAAAATGTCATGTCCTCAATTTTGATTTTCCATATTAGAGACAATTTGTTAGGCCCCTATACTACTAGTGTAACACCTTATTATTATTAGTACA